>MJUU01071505.1:62443-79278 GCA_002080025.1 Modiolus philippinarum
GTAAGATGGTCGTGGTCCCGAACCTTATCCCTTCCTAATTCATCCCCGCAAATGTGGCAGTGCGTGCTTTCTTCGAAGCTCTCCTTGTCCTCGTCGGTCATCACCATGGGCTTGGTCTCCTTGTATATCTTACCGATTGCCCGCACTTCTTCTTTGATGCACTGCACGAATTTCTTGGCCGCATCCTCCCAGCAGTAGACGACTGTGGCCTTGTAATCACCACGAGCGTACTTCACGTAATAGCAGAAGCCCGATGGTCGCTGAAGCTGGTAGGCCTTCGTGTAGGAGCGTGATGGATCCGGCTGGCAGGTGCTGAGCTTCTCCGTGAAACACTCAAAGTCCTTATAGATGACGAATGGAGCTCTCATCATCTTTTTGTGGTTACGGAAGGCTATGGCGGTCCCTTCTTCCGGCATCTCGATCCTAACCGCATCCTTCTGGCTGCAATATTCCATATGCTCGTCCAAGATATCTTGCCTGGAAAAGTGGGAGAGGCATCTGCGGCAGAAGAAGACTGACTCTTTGTGACCGGTCACTTGAGACGTCAAAAGACGTGAAAGGCTCTTGATCCAGCAGTAATGCTGCTTGCCTTCGCGAGTCAGGAAGAGATCTACGTGGGTGGAGCCTGTATTCTTGGATATATTGATGGGGTAGATCTGAATATCCTCTTCCTCATCTTCACCCTTCTTTACGCCATCGAAGCCATAGACGTTGACGTTGATGGTGGGATTCTGCCTCTCGAACTTATCGATCGCCTTGAGCGAGACTGGAAAGTCGATGCCTTCGAATTTTAGCTCATCTTCCCATTTCTTGTACTGAGATACGCGGTTGGTGGATTTCTGATCGACTTCCTTATGGTGAAGGGCCGCCAGCACCGCCCACTGGAAGCAGCGATCATCTTCATTTTTCACGTTGATGATCGCCTTCTTTTTCGCGAGAGCCGATGGGGTTGGTAAGAAGGAACCCCCCCCTTGAGTGGCTTGAATTGGTTGAGGTGGATTTCTAGCTTCACGACATGCCCGAAAATCCATCCGCTCCCTTCCCGCATGTACTTAGCCATATTTTCCTTGACCTTCTCCATCATGAAGGCAATCTCCAAATCGAGGTCGGATGGCAAGAGCTGATCGGAAGTAAGGGGTGATGTAGGTATTTTCTCCGGTCGCGGGATTGGTCTTCACTAGCTCCGCTAGGAGGATTAAGTGCACCTTCAATCCCTTCTTTTGGGCGAGAGCATCTGAGAATGTGGTGGAGATTGTGCTCCGACTTACTTTGAGATATGTGGTCACGTCATGCGACTTTACGGGTTCAATGACGACCGTGCCAAATACGCCATTCAACGCTTGCCGCCTATCGGTAACCTTGATCTCATCCTCGACTGGGGCATTTCTGATATCTTCTTCGACCAGCTGAATGAGATCCTCTCTCTTGAGCCGGGAGAACTTGGTGAGGCCACGATTCTTGGCGAGTGCTTTCAGCTGCTTCTTGCTGAAGACTTCCATACGGGTAAATTTACGGGTGGTTTTCTCCTCGATGAGCTTCACTAAGGCCCCCTTACTTTTCCTGCTGACCCCCTCAGACCCTCATCCTTAGCTATTTGACGGAGGGTCTTCATGGTCTCTTCAACCACCATCTTACCCTCGACGGAGATGGTCTCCTCTTCTTCCGTCTCGCGTGGTTGCCTATTATGTCTCCAGCAGAGACCATCCTTCCCGGGCTTGCTCTTGCAGAACTGCCCCTTCTTCCTCTTGAGTTGGTAGCCGCAGGTGGTCTTCTGCTCCCCTGATTGCTCAATGTGATGGACTTGCTCCGCCCCGCAATTTTGACACTGCTGGGTGTGCTCATCCATCTGCACCAGGTTGGGGGCATTGCAGCACTGCTGCTGCTTTGGGGGGTACTATCTTCAAAATCTTCATTCTCCAAAAAGAAATCCTGGAACCGATCCATCTTATTTCTTTCGGATGCCATATCTTTATTAATATCAATCTTGGACGTAGGCACACCTCTCTTTAAGGTGTCCTGATCCCCACTTTCCTGTGGGACGACTTGTCTACTAGCGAATACATATGCCATTCTTGTATTTACCCTATGCTCAATAGGAGTGCCGTCCGTTTGCATTTTGCCCTCGAGGTAGGGATTTTTATGCAGGATTCTGCATGAGTGCGGCAGAATCCCCCTTTTCATACTACTGATGTTTCTGACTTCAACGACCGAAATCTTTGTCTAAACTTCTGCATCAATGGTTTAGATATTATTGATAGAAAACATTCTCTAAATTTTATTATAGATACATTAACTTATTAAGAAATTTGGTTTCACATGCAGGGCTTTTATACAACAGGGCATTTCACATCCAAATTTCTATGGAAATATCATTTACAAAGCGCATAAATTCAAATATTCCCCTTCCAAACTTATTAACCTGTTGAAAAAACTTATTCATAAAGGATATAAATACAGCATTGTTGTTAAATCTTTACTTCTGGTTTTTGTTGCGAAGATATTTCCTTACAAAAATATAAGGCTTCTGGCAGACAGTTACGGACAGTTTGCGGCAAACTTGCGGACAGTTTGCCGGAAATGCGTTTTTCGCATGCAAATTAGCTTCCGGCACACTGTTTCTGGCACACTCGCGGCACAGTCCTGGCACATTTCCGGTGCAGTTCCGGCACACTTGCGGTACAGTTCTGGCACATTTGCGGTATACTTCTGGTGCACTTGCGGTATAGTTCTGGCATACTTGTGGTGCAGTTCAGGCACCCTTGCGATTTAGTTCTGGCACACTTCTGGCACACTTGTGTCACAGTTCTGGTACACTTGTGTCACAATACTGGCAGTTGAGGAAACCATTGCAGAGAAAACCTTGACTAATTACTGAGAAATTAATATTATCCGGGAGGGGGAGGGGCTGATTTTCATGGACTTTCTGGTAAACTGATTTTCAGAAAGCTTGCAATGAAAATGCTGTCAAATCATGAGAATAAAAAACTCTTTTGAGGGTCCTCATGGGGGGGGGTCCTAGGAATCAAATAATCATTAAATTTGTGCCTTGGTAATCAAATAATCATTAAATTTGTGCCTTGGTAATCAAATAATCATTAAGTTTTTACCTTGGTAATCAATGAATTTTTGGCTTGGTAATAAAAAAATATATATAAAAATCCAAGCTAATAATCAAATAATCATTAAATAAATGCCCTCGTAATCAAATAATCATTACAAAAATACCCTGATAATCAGGTAATCAAGAAACCCATGACGGGCCTCACTCTTGAAGGAATGCTTTTCTGCAAAACCATGAAATTTGATATCCACCGGTGAGAGTACTTTCGCAGCTATTACTACATACACAAGCAAATAATCCTACACAAAGTAGTTTCAGACAGATGGAAGGACAGATTGACAGACAGACAGACAGACATAGGTAAAACTGTATATCCCTTCTAATTTTTATGCAATCTTATAATTGAAATATGACTTTTTTCAATGAAACATAAACGTATGTTTTCTTAGTAGAATAAAAAAGAAGAGTGGACCCTAATAGATGTCTCGCCACCCCTGCTTGGTCGCTAAAACAGTCACGTACTACCCAAGAGCAGCCTACAATCCAAATATTATCACCGTACCACTTACGGTAATTGAGAAACCATTCTAATCAGGAAAACTTAACTATGTTCACTAGACCATGAAATTGAGGTCAAGGTCAAAAGCCAAAAGGCACACTGACATGCACTAACCAAGACCAAGCTATACACCAAATATCATTGACCTATAGCTTGTAGTTATTGAGAAACAGACTTGAGCAAAAAAAACTTCACCTGGTCACTGGACCGTGAAATTGAGGTCAAGGTCAAAAGCCATATGTCAGACTGACATGTACTAACCAAGACCAAGCTATATACTAAATATCATTGACACATCACTTGAGCTTATTGAGAAACAGACTTGAGCAAAAAAACACTTTATCTGGTCACTGGACCGTGAAATTGAGGTCACGGTCAAAGGCCATATGTCAGACTGACATATACTAAACAAGACCAAAGTATATATAAAATATCATTGACATATCACTTGTAGTTATTGAGAAACAGACTTGAGCAAAAAAACTTCACCTGGTCGATGGACCGTGAAATTGAGGTCAAGGTCAAAGGTCACATGGCAGACTGACATGTACTAACCAAGACTAAGCTATATACCAAACATCATTGACCTATAGCTTGTAGTTATTGAGAAACAGACTTAAGCAAAAATACTTAACCTGTTCACTGGACCATGAAATTGAGGTCAAGGTCAAAAGCCATATGGCAGACTGACATGTACTAGCCGAGACCAAGCTATGTACCAAAATATCATTGACCTATAGCGTGTAGTTATTGAGAAACAGACTTAAGCAGAAAAACTTCACCTGGTCACTGGACCGTGAAATTGAGGTCACGGTCAAAAGCCATATGGCAGACTGACATGTACTAAACAAGACCAAAGTATATATAAAATATCATTGACATATCACTTGTAGTTATTGAGAAACAGACTTAAGCGCAAAAACTTCACCTGGTCAATGGACCGTGAAATTGAGGTCAAGGTCAAAAGTCACATGGCAGACTGACATGTACTAACCAAGACCAAGCTATATACCAAAATATCATTGACGTATAGATTGTAGTTATTGAGAAACAGACTTAAGCAAAAATACTTAACCTGTTCACTGGACCATGAAATTGAGGTCAAGGTCAAAAGACATATGGCAGACTGACATGTACTAGCCGAGACCAAGCTATGTACCAAAATATCATTGACCTATAGCGTGTAGTTATTGAGAAACAGACTTGAGCAAAAAAACTTCACCTGGTCACTGGACCGTGTAATTGAGGTCAAGGTCAAAAACCATATGGCAGACTGACACGTACTCGCCAACACCAAGCTATATACCAAATATCGTTAACCTATAGCTTTTCATATCCACATGCATGTAACCTTTGTAACCCCTGAAGTCATTGGATAGGAGAGCTATTGGATATTCCTCATGTAAACAGTGTAACCACTTGTAACCATTGAACTTATCGGGGTTACAAATCTATATCACTTTAATCTAGTGCATATTTTGTGTCCTATGGCAAAATTATATGGAACTTAGCAGTCAGTGATAAAAAATAATATTAAATTCTTTATAAATTATTATCTGTCAAGAGCCTTTATTGTATGATGGTATTTATGTTTTCTAATTGGCTGAAAATAGTTTGAGAAGTTATGCGTATGTATGATGTCAACCTACAATGGGCTATAAATAGCTCACAGGTTGTCTGAAATGTTATGTCACCCTGCAAAAGGCTAAAAATAGAAATAATTCCAGATTTCCATAATTAAACAAGGGTACAAATGTAGGAAAGAGCAGCAGTTCTTTATTTTTGAATGTCGCTGTTATAATATTTTGTAAATCTGTTAATTAAAGATGAAATTAACTATATTTATACAATTTATACAGAATGAATTACTAAATTCACTGTTAACTTCGGTATTTGTTATTTATTTACAGAACAGAAAAAAGTAAAGACACTAAAAATTCAATTTCCTCTTTGATAAGTTGTTTTCTAAGTATAATCATACAATAAAACAATAATTGACTTTGAATAGGTTGCTACAAGGATTTATCAACCCTCAAAAAGCAATATTCACCTTGCTTTCAGCTCGATGAATATAACTTTTTTTTTCAGGTTACAAAATAATTGTCTATATCGTTATACCTGGACCATGTCCTTCCAATGTTGAATTATGTTGACAGTGGTTCAGCACCTTGAATGGTCTTGAATGAGGCGTGGACGTTATCAACACATTTTAAAAGAGACCAACAAATACAGAGACATATAGATGTTATCTATGTCTCTAGTCTCTTCGTTCCAAAAGATTTTTAGGGTCGATTCAATAAATGTATCCCTATACCTGACCTTCTTGACCAATCAAATGCAGTGATGTTGTGACTGATTCATAGTTTGCTTCTATGTCAATAACTGGCAGTTCCTTTGTAAAAGATGACAAAATGCTACATTGTGTACGATTGTACGCAATATATTGTCTGTTGCTGTCCACATTTTATGACATTGTGTTTTCTTTAACACAGAAGCTGACAAAAGATATACACGTCACAAACTGCCGGCGGGGACAAATTTATTGAATCGGTTCTAACTGCAATTTCCGAAGGACCTGTGTAAACCAGTTGCAGCCATCTTGGAAGAGATACAAACGTATCAAAACCTTTGAAATGGAAGGCGTGAATTTGAATGCGTTTTCTCATAGGGTCCAATGTAAAACTAAGTTCACCGCTGGCGGCAATCATGGCATGGATAAAGTTCAATCCTTAACTTTGTAGTGAACCACCCAAGGTCAATGTGGCCAAAATTGTTTCCAATGGACAAGGTAGTTTCAGAAAAGAAGACCTCTTAACACTTTTTTCCATACTGGGTCCAATGTCAAGCCATCATGGACCCCCGCTGTTGTCAATCATGGATAACATGGGAACCCGTAACAAAAAAAGTTACTTTCTGGAGTTGATTACCTACGGACTATATTGCGACCAATTCTGGTTGAAGTTGGCTTATAGAGTACATCATTTGCCCGGATAACTCCTTCTAGAGTCTTTAAGATATTTCAGTTTTTATTTCCTCGATAATTGTGCACATATCAAAGATGTGCATGCTACTTTGATTTTGATTTAAGAACATTTTTGACAAAAATACACATTGATTTACTTTGTCGTTTTTATGCATAATATTGCTTATAGGGTACATTATTTGTCCGGATAACTCCTACAGTCTTAAATATAGGAATTTTTATTTTGCAGGATGATTGTGCATATAGCAAAAATGTGCATTCTGCTTGGATTTTTACTTTTGACCATTTTTGACAAAATTACACATTTATATACTTATCATTTTTATAAATAATATTGCTTATATGGTACTTTTGGAGTTCAATAATGCAGGATTTTCTGATATGTGGGGGCGTGGGGTATGTGAGCTTGCTCACTAAGGTTCTTTAATTTTTTCAGCCTTCTCCTGTGTAGATTTTAAGCTCACCTGACCCAAAGGGTCAGTGTGAGCTATTGCCATCACTTGGCGTCCGTCCGTTAGTCGTCCGTCCGTCGTCCGTCCGACCGTCCGTTAGCTTTTCCCATTTTCATTTTCTCCTCTGGAACCACTGAAGCAAATTCATCCAAACTTTGCAGGAATGATGTATGGCATGTCCTTTACAAAGATTGCTCATTTCGNGGAAAATGTCAAAGTCGGTAGTCAAATCCGGGAAGACGTGAATCTAGCTGGAAATGTCCACTTTCATTTGGGATACTGACACGTCATATCTTTCAATGATGTTATGGTGACGGCCATAGAATTTCTTGAGGGATGAAATTAACAAAGGTTGAACAAATTCCTGACTAAGCAACTTTTGGGACAGTGTTTTTGCTCTATTCATAAAAATCAATGTACAAACTACACGCTCGATAGTAACGAATCAACTGTGAAATGTACACTCCAAAGGCTGGAGAGGTAGGTATATTGCTGATAAGAAAGGCAAAGTTTACAATTGGGAAATTAAAATCATCACGCTTGTCATATAGCTTAGATTTCAAACGTCCATCTTCGTCAATATACAATAAAAGATCTAGGTACGAAGCTGCAGTAGGTGTTTCCGTTGTTTCTTTAATTTCAAGTTCATTGGGATAGATATGATGTAAATACTCCTTAAATTTAGGATTATTAAGAGAAAGTACATCGTCTATGTAGCGGAAGCTGAAATTAAAGGACTGGGCTAAATGTTTTTGTTTTCTTTGTGTAAGCCCTTGTAAAAACTTGGCTTCTTACGAGTAAAGGAAAAGGTCAGCTAAAAGCGGCGCACAGTTTGTTCCCATAGGAATCCCTATTGTCAGCTATGGGAGAAAAAAATAATGCATAATGGAGAATGCAAAAATAGATGAGAAACTGACTATCCTACGCACATAAAACTATCATGGAAAAGTGTTTTGTGTCATTTCGATACTTAACCTTGATATTTAATAATACAATTCTTGATGCATAGGTTTAAAAACATTTGATTTTCTCCAAATGCAATTTTCTTAATAAATATCTTTTTATTGCAACTTCGTTATGTTTTAAATACTTTTGACTTCTAAGAATAATCTTCAATGTCAAATTACTTATCACGGTTATATAAAGATTAAACCTTATTACAATATGCAACGTCGGATTATTACGTAATTATAAATACCGCACGTATACCTTATTGGCGTTTATGAATCAAAACACTTAAACTTATATGTTCTGTCAGAGTTATGACTCCTACAGATATTTCATCTGACATTATATCTCTAAATCGAAGGATTACTCTGCTAAAAAGAGAAAAATCGGTCCAGATTTTCTGCTATAATTACAATATTAACGCCCATATAAGTAAAATTCATGTAAGAACAATTTTCTTTCTAGGTTTTATGGTGTAGAATAATGGCATGTCATTCGAATAAATTTTAGGTTTGACTAAAACAGCTTTTTCGCTACATCAGATTAAATATAATCTCACAGTTTGACCAATTCCTCAGTAATGCATATTAAACTTTTTTTTAACAACGCTTGAATTAAAATGATTCATACAATACGGGACTATTGAAGTAGGAATTTTTGTGTAATTAAAGGCAGAAATAAGTGCTTCAAAGAATGAGACTAGATTGATGACATACTGAATAAATAAAAGCTGATATACCTCATAAAATAAACTATTTATCAACTCGAAGTGTGCTCTTATTTTCGTCACATGACTGGCTTTACTAGATTTTCAATTAATTGAATTAAAATGTTGTGTCCTCAAACTTCTTGACAATACAATCCCTAACAAGAACTTTAATAAAAAAACGTCTCTTAAACATATTTTACTGACTTAAAGAGGGTCAAAATAAGAATATCCAAAAATAAATACATGTATGTTATAAAATAAATGACATTTTTTTCAATGTTTTACCATGAATTTGTAGAGAATTTGTCTCATGTGCATTTACTCCATATCCTTTTTATTGTTAATTCAAATATCAAGTTAATATATATTAATGTTTTGATAGTTATACACATATGCAGTCCAATTCAAGTTAACGATGAAAGATAACTGGCTAATTATCTAAATTAGGTTACGGGTCATAAAATTGCAAATTACCTGTTTATTCATAACATCCATTAAACCTTTACTGACCAACATACATATAAACATTTTGACAGTTTTCTATTCCATTCACATCCGATAAAATTTTACTCGGGTATTGCAGCAGATGCAAAGAAAATATGAGATAAACTTCTTGCAATTTTTACCGAGCTAACGGATGTTATTTGTAAATATTCTTTTTGGATATGGATACATCAACATCCTTTTTTTTTGCTACAAAAACATTTTTTGCTGAAAAAAAAAACAGACCAATTGACACTAAAACTACAATGGAGACGAAAAGAACTTAAAGTAACAATTATAAAACAATGCATATATTTATTTATCGTACGGATATTTCGACGAACTAGGCATAAAGTTTCCCACATCTAACAGCCGCTTTGTTATAAATCTAACCCAAGGTCATATCAAAGAACATTAGCTTTTCAATTTAACTTTAATTTATTTGGTACTGGATTTGGCTTCCTATTTCGATATTTTTGGAAATGAGTACTTCTTTTTTGACTACTTTTGGATTATGGCTTTCCATATTACTTGATTTTAATGCTGCTGATGGGAGGTTACTCCCTGAAACACGTGTACAGCATAACGAAATTTAATGTTTTTTATGCAACTTTGGTATTTTTAGTATTTTGAACCATTGGGTCGATGCCACTTCTGGTGGACCAGAGGTCCCCGAGGGTATTCATAAGCCCAATAGTCAGACTCGTCTGACATGAAAATTTTACCTTGCGTGTTATAAAAATTAACTGTTTTTATCTCAAAATTCTAACCACTTAAAAATACTGAGTCTTCATTCCGTGTATGGCACTCGGTAGATGTCCTTGGTACTGGTACTGGATTTTTTAGCTTCCTATTTCGATATTTTTGAAAATAAGTACTACTTTTGGATTTATTTGATTTTAAAGCTGCTGATGAGAGGTTACTCTTTGAAACACCTGTACAGCATACCGAAATTGACTGTTTTTATGCAACTTTAGTATTTTTTCCATATATTTATGAGCTATCTTTGAAAAATACAACTTTAAGTAAATATCTACTTGTTCAGTATGTTCAGTTACTGTTGCAATTGTCACTACAGAAGTTTTACGGTCGTCACCACGATTTGACAGACCATTACAATGTCTTTATTTCACAGATGAGAATCTTTTGGTAGATCCAGAGTTTATTACCGGACTGACTAATACCGATTGTGATAAAACCGGACTTTTCACACAGTCAGTGTGACGGTTGATAAGCGTGGAGCAGATCATGCTTACCCTTCCGGAGCACCTGATGATACCTCAGGTTTTTAGGGTTCACACTGCCAGTGCTTTAGTTATGCGTTCTTGTTCATTTTTGTTTTATTTGTTTTGTCATACTGTCTCAATTCGAGTTGGATAGGAATTGCCTTGATTTTAAATTTAGAATTCCCCCTTTCCTCATTCTTTCTTCGGTATTCGTTAGTTTTTTGTGTTGTGTATATCATACTGTAAAATTTTAGTTTTGTCTTCGTCAGTAATGTTTTTGCTACTGATTTGTCCTTGTGATTGTTTCAATATTAATAGTATAGAGAATTGCAAAATGCTTTTCGGGCCAAATTTCACCATGGCACTGTTTGAGAGTTAGAGAAGTAACATTTACGATGGATTTCATTGGGTTTTCTTGTCTAAGGTTTAGAAAATGTCATAAACCAATCCGCTACCAAACAGATTTTTCAGAACACTATATTCTTCACTGTTAGTGTGAAGGGTGTCGCTAGCGGGGAAGGACATGTTTACCATTCTGGAACACCTGATGTTACTTCTGGTTTTCATGGGTGTTCACACTATGAGTGCCTTAGTTCTTAATGTCATCTTTTTATTTCCGTGCATTGTAGCTGTCTCACGTCCTTGTATTTCAATGTTGCCGTTTTTGCCATGACTTTGGACTTCGATTTATGTGGTCATCGCTTCCGTTATTCCTTCGGCATTCAACTGCCGTTTGTTTTTGACCACAATTAATGACCAATTGAATTTTGAAAAAAAATAGGAGTAAAATGCATAGCTGTGTATTTATTGATCTGAAAAGGTATGCAAACATTTATCAAGGTAAGAACCGAACCGTCAATTTTGCTTTTAATGTCAACTTCATTGTAAAGAGAAGCAGTTATTTTTTTTTTTTTTTTTTTTTTTTTTTTTTTGAAAAATAATTTAAAAAATGTTTTAAAAAAGAATGGAGAAGTATCGGACACTGACGCGGATAGTTTGTTTGTTTTTCCTAAATCCTCGCCTGTCAGGTGTTACGTCTTCAAAAACTGTCCTCTTAATTTAAACATATGTTGTAAATTAGAACTTCCAGTAAGGCAACGACATCAGTCTTATTTCTTAAATACAAATCTGAATGGAATTGTCAGAGTTCATTATAGAAATAAAACAGAAATTTAAACTTGTTCAAAACGCCATATTTTAAAGAATTTATTTTTGAAGTTTTACACATAAACAAGTATTAGAACGTCAATCGTATGCTTAAATAGACCATTTTTAGTTAAGATTTGTCGTCGAACGTGTTTGATTTGATCAGCCACTAAGATTTTAAGTTCATATAGAGATGACGGTCAATATATGTGCTAGACAATGCGCCATTATTAAATAAGACATATCTGCCCTTTCATTATAATTGAACAGAAAACTAATGCCTTTAAATAGACTACAAGTCTAAAGTATATTAAAAGTCAGTACAATTCCCGTAATACAGTTACAAGTACGCCAAGTGTAATGACGAACTAATAAATAAAAGTCCATCTTCAATTTGATTAATGATTCGAACGTCGTCAAGTATAGAAAGCCACCTTAGACATGTTTATATGTTTTGCTATTTTCGAAAATTCCAGGCCTTTCGGTTATTCTTTCGGTTAGCTGTAGCCTTTTAGCTTTGCAACATATTTGACTGTATACCCTAGAGGATGTTCACAAAATGAGTAGTCCAGAGCTTTGGTGCTGCAAAGAAGACCCGATATTATTTTGTAACTTGTGGAAAATTGTAAACAAGTGAAGCCCACTGAATATTTCACTCTTAACCGGAATTTAAATACTAGTAAATGGATTTCCAAATGCGTTATTTCATTGTCGAAATGGCTATCTACACTAACAGTAAATTTTTACTACAACTAGGTCAATGTCTCTTCTAGTGAATTATATTGGCCAAGTCAATACACCATTGCAAACACGAACTTGCAAATGCTATTTTTAAAAGGAATATCTACCTCGGTCCTTAGATCATTTTTACAATTGTTTTGATTTGAACTGTGCTAAACGAGACATTAAATTGTCAAAATACTCATCTTAAGGACACAAGTCAAACCAGGAGCAAAACCAACTGAAAATTGTAAGCTTCAGTTGTTTTGACTTGGTACAGGTTTTCTGAAGAAATGGTGGGTAAAGGTAGTTTTATTGCGAGCTACTCCCCGTACATTGCGATAATGTCGGGTAGCAACTAAACGGCAATTGCTATCGAATTGTCGTCGACAACAAAAACAAATGTTCATCGTTATACTAAGTCCAAAACAATCTTTGATAATATTTCGGACCAAAACTTCAATTTTCCCCTATCTGATAGCTGTTAAAGAACTTTTTTTTAATACCTTGATTGATGAGGAGGTCATGGAGATAAATATGCCTAATGAAAAGACCGAACAAACTGAACGCAGTCCACGCGTAACTAATCAACCATAGAACTATGTAAACAGGAAAGGAAGGGATATGCTCTCCATGTTAGGGGAATTTAGAATTCGCCCCTTTGTCATATATATCAGTACTGAGATGACCATTTTAATTGCATTTCTAGATGTAAATCCAAGACATACATGTATGTAGATCAAGAAGAATCTGTTGTTTCCTTTATCTCTTATTTTGGAGAATATATTGATAAGATCAATTTAGCAAAAGATGTGCTATTAATTGAATGAAGAATGCATCTATAATTGAGATTGAATAATTCTAGCATCTTTTATTTTCTGAGAATCTACCAGTCCCATAAGAAATTCAATACCGTAGGAGTATCAAAACAACAAAAGTTCGATGAAGAGCACAGTTCAAGCCTATAGGTATACCAACTTGTTGTTGATTAATAGCATCCCTTATGTGACAATATTATCAATAAGAAAAAGATAAAAAAAAATATATAACGTGAAAAAGTGAGCGAAGTAAGCTACAATAACAATCATCTGAGATGGTCCACCGTGAAAAATGATATTTTGCAAAAAAAGACCGAATAGTAAACAAGAGGCTCTCAAGAACCTGTATCGCTTACCTAGACCATGGCTGACTTTGAGTGATGAATGGCATATCCAATAGTGTCCAGAGATTGAAAAATGTTCCCTGCTGAGGCCATCTTGGATTGGATGAAGACATGGCAGATGAAAATTTTTGGAGGCGGCAACAGAAGAACTTTTGTGATCAAGTTTGGTTCCAATTGGATCAGTGGTTTCAGAGACCTAATTCTTTTAATGAAATTGAATATAAACTATGTTGCAGCTAGTGGCCATCATGAATAAAGTACTGATCTGCAAGATACCTATTTTTAAGAGGATCATCTAAGGACCATAATGACTAAGTTTGGTTCTAGCTAGACTAGTAATTTGTGAGAAAAGGGTTTTTGTATGTCTTTTCCATAGGATCCAAAGTTAGAACTATATTCCTACTGGCGGTCATCTTGGATGAGGTATGGTCCTGCCGAACACCTTTCGAAGGTACCATCAAAGGACCATTTTGACGAAGTTTGGTTATAATGGACTGGTAGCTTCTGCGAAGATATATGAATGTCTTTTCCATAGGGTCCAATATCAAAAACTTCCATGCGGTCATCCTGGGACGAGATAGGGACCTGCCAGATACCTTTTTTGAAGGGAAAACCTAAGGACCATTGTGACTAAGTTTGATTATGAATGGACTGGAAGTTCTGCTAAGATCTTTGAATGTCTTTTCTATAGGGACTTATGCTCCCTGCTGGTGTCAATCTTTGATAAGGTACGAATCTGCTTGATACTCTTTTGGACGGGATCATCTAAGGCCTATTTTGACAAGGTTTGATTATTATTTGACTGGTAGTTTCTGGATAGAAGATTTTTGAATGTCTTTTCCATAGGGTCCAATGTTAAAACTATATTCCCTGCTGGCGGCCATCTTTGGCAATGTACGGACCTTCCGGATGCCTTTTTGACAGGAACATCTAACGACCATTTTGGCTAAGTTTGGTTATGATTGCATCGGTAGTTTTTGATAAGAAAATTGTTTAATTAATGTCTTTTCCATAGGTTTCAATGTTAAAACTTTATCCCCCAGGCGGTCATCTTGGACGAGGTACGTACCTGCTGGATACCTTTTTGGAAGGGATCATCTAAGGTCATTGTGACTAGGTTCGGTTATGATTGGACTGGTTGTTTCTGAATTTCTTTTCCAAGGGTTCAATGCTAAAATTATGTCCATGCTCGTTGTCATCTGGGACGCGGTACGGACCTGCCGGGTGCCTTTTTGACAGGAACATCTAAGGACCATTTTGACTAAGTTTGGTTATGATTGCATTGGTAGTTTTTGATAAGAAAATTGTTTAATTAATGTCTTTTCCATAGGTTTCAATGTTAAAACTTTATCCCTCCGGGCGGTCATCTTGGACGAGGTACGTACCTGCTGGATACCTTTTTGGAAGGGATCATCTAAGGTCATTGTGACTAGGTTCGGTTATGATTGGACTGGTTGTTTCTGAATGTCTTTTCCAAGGGTTCAATGCTAAAATTATGTCCATGCTCGTTGTCATCTGGGACGCGGTACGGACCTGTCGGGTACCTTTTAAAGGGACCATCTAAGGACCATTGTGACTAAGATTGGTTGGAATAGAACGGGTAGTTCCTGAGAAGATCTTAGAATGTTTTTTCCATAAGGTCCAGCGTTAAAACTATGTACCCTGCTGGCGTCATTTTTGGTACGGTATGGACCTAGTGGATACTTCTTTGAAGGCATCATCTACGGACCATTTGTGACTAATTTTTGTTATAATAGGGGTGATAGCTTCTAGGAGGAAGATTTTTGAATGTCTTTTCAAAATGGTTCAGTGTTAAAACTATGTTCCTTGCTGGCAGGCATCATGGACGAGGAACGGATACACTTTTTGGAAGGAACCATCTAAGGACCATTGTGACCAAGTTTGGTAATGATAGGGCGGGTTGTTTCTGAGCAGATTTTTAAGCGTTTTTTTCCATTGGGTTCAATGTCAAAGGTTTGTTCCACGCTGGTGTTCATCTTGGACGAAGTGCAAAACTGCCGGATATAGTTTTAAAAGGGGACCACAAGGGACTATTGGGACCAAGTTGGTTCAATTTCCGCATTTGTTTTAGAAGAGAAGATCTTTGAATGAAAAAAAATTACGACTGACGGACAGCAAGTAATGGCAAAAGCTCACCCTGTCATAGCCAGGTGTGCTAAAAACTGGAAAAAACACGACTGTACCAACAACAAATAAGTAAAGTAAAGTAAAGAAGTCAAGCAATTTACTTCAGTTTGAAAAAATGAGAAAAGGTAAATTTTATTTCAAAATCTAAGTTTCAGTTGACTCTATGAAAGAACAGTTTTTTGTCTTGCAAGATTGAAACGGGTTAACTAAATCTACTCACGTCTTCATTACTTGAGTGAAATGCTAATGTATAAAAATAAGAGCTATCTGCTCAATGTAATGAAACATTAAATAGTTGGTAATACTAAGATTGAACAAATTCTTTGTAATTGTAATGATAATCGACGTCCGTGCCTTGGATGATTTATTGGTAAAGGGAAGTTTTCTTACGTATTCTACACATTTCTGCATACAACTAACATTAGCTGTCAGATATCTGTATAATTGAAATGCAATAATGCATGAACAGAAGGATACAAACTGAAAACTTTTGGTTTTTACATTTGGGATAGCGCATTTGCCGTTGTTAATATTTCAGACCTGTTCGTAATTCATGTATTAGATAACTAAATACCAAAGTTACTGAAAGTAATAGTTAAAGTAAATAAAAATGTTAGGTAATCTGCAAATTTGCAGTGGTGGCCCCTTCGACTCTTTATAGCTCGGATCGTTAAGAGCTACGTCAAATCCGTTGACGTAGTACTGAAAGCCTTGCATCAAAAGGAATCCAAAGAAAAAAATCCAATCGAAATCCGATGAAAATAAAAATTTTAGGTAACCTGTAAATTTGCAATTTTGGCCCCCTTTGGCCCATTATAGCTAGGTAAGGAAACAAGTTACTGAAAATCTAATAGTAGAGCGCTGTGTTAATTTTTCATAAGGAGTCCATTGAAAAAAAAATGCATCAAAATCGGACTAAATATATATATATATATATTTTTTTTGGATTCGTCCCTTATGGGCTACAATTTATCTCGGGAACAGTACATAATACTTGAATTCGTGGTCATACTGCTGATTGGAAATTTCCTCAGGAGCACACTGAAAGAAACCCCATAAAAATCCGATTAATAATAAAAATTCTACAGACAAATATGTGAAAACACCCTATTTCACCCTTTTTTGGCCCCTTTTTCGAAAACGGGCGGGGCCAAAAACTAAAAATTTAAAGCTCAGTTTACGCGTGTGCAAAGAAACATCATACTAAAATTTGATAATGATCCGTCCACTAGAACCAA
>MJUU01071506.1:7498-27109 GCA_002080025.1 Modiolus philippinarum
ATAAAATAATCAGACTAGGTGTGAATTAGAATATTTTACTATGAATTTGAGAATGTATTTAGGAAACTTGAGCACAGCTGTCAACTCTGACGATTCGCTATATTATCAATAAAATAATATTTGATACAATGATGACCATTGATGTGAAAACATAAATATGGGGATGGGCCAAATATAAATATTTCCAATGCTCTATATATATTTATTGAAGAATTTAAAGTTTCACATGTCTCAAATTATCAAATTAACCCCCTCTCGCAGCTCTGCTGCAATTTTCTTGTTTTATTTTGATTTTGGAAATTTAGGAGCGGCGAAATAATTTTTATATTTAAATTTTTATTTTGCCAATTTAGGAGCGGCGTTTCCAAAGAACTACTAATTAATTTGGTGTGGCCTAAAGAACTAAATGAAATCTATTTTCATAAATATAAATACGAGTTTTAACTTGCGTTTTCTCCCCAAGATTATATGCAGACAAATATATTGTCCAGGACATTTTATGTCTAATTATCAGTCAAACTAATGCAATTCAAAACAATGTTGCAGTCATTCCGAATCTTTTCAGTAATATTTTCTAGTAGAATCAGTGTTTCCATTCACTGCATTTAGAGAGTTTTGACACAAAATTAAAAAAAAAATACAACTTTTCCCTAGCAAACCATGCAAGAAAATACCGAAAATGCACAAACCGGTTATTACAGTTCTGCAGATGTCACTTCGACAATTTATGTCTCTTTAGTGCAACTTTTGTTTCTTCAGATAAAAATTGATATTAGAAAACCATTAATCGAAAGAGGTGAAAGAACAAATGCCGAAAAACCTAAAAGAAATGCCAACTGTTGATGGTGTCATATATTTATACAAGGCAACAAAAACAAGAAAACAAGGCATATGTGAGCTCCCGCTCACAAGCAACATACCAACTCTCAACTTCCAGCCTTTAATATCCTGCATAATTTTGAAAATATGGCATGGCCATACAACATTTTTGATAACATGCATCATTTACCATTGGAGATAAAACGTTGCTGAAAAAAGCTGGGCTTGCATAGCAATATGGTCGAAAATAGGAGACGAGGTAAAGTGACCCACACTGCAGCTCCATGCTACTATCAATTGGCTGTGATGTGCGGTTGCTGACAAAAGTGACGGAAAAATCCCATTTGGAAAGTGAAAGTACAAAAGAACTCATTCGGTCAACACACTGACGATTGAATATTGCCAAAAAGCTGAGGCGAAGAACACATACTGAGGCACCATACCAAATATGAAGTGGCTGTGATATGCAGGTGAAGAGAAAAATGCAACAAAAATAATGTCTATCGGACAGACGGACGGAGGTAAAACAGTACACCACACTCCTTCAGATCGGACGTATAATTAGAAACTAAAGCTTACATTGATGATTAAATGAATTTTACCTGGAATAGTCCCTACGGATGTGCCAAAGATGATATGTGAAAAGCAAAAAAGGGCTACGTTTTAAAGAGCAACATGATATTGTCACAGCACATTTAACATGTGTATACCAGGGGATCACATGAGCCTGTATCGCTCACCTGGCAACCATCAGGCTCTTGGCAAAATTTTAACAATAGGTAATCAATGATTACAAAGTTCGACTCAATATATGGTACATTGTCACAGTAACCCAATTTTGCCTAGATGCTGACCTACCATTAGAGAAGTATGCGTTAAATGAATACAATATCTATAGTGACTGAGACCTGAACTCGTCCGAAAACTTGAATGTAAGTAAATCAAGCTTAAGGTATAGGTCAAAGTGACTGGAAGCTGACCTACCATGAAAGATGCATCTACATATAAGATTAAATGGTCCTACCATGTATAATTACTGGGATATGAACTCGGATATAAACCTGAATGTAAATCATTCATGAAGAAAATATAGGTCAAAGTGATCCAATTTTGCCTTGACGCTGACCTAACATCAAAGATGCATACACATGCAAGTTAATCATGTACAATTACTAACATATGAATTTGGACCTAAAATCAGTGAATGAACGGCAATATAGCAGAAAATATACGTTACAGGGGCATAGACACCCTAGACACATCAGTGCAAAGTTTTATGGTCCTACCCTTCATAGTTGCCAAGATTTATACCTAAATGCAGGCAGAAACACGCATCAGGATGTGGATGCTGCGGTACTCTAATACTTCAAGATTTGTACTTGATGCAGATCTTAGGATGGATGAAGGTCTCCCAATGGATTCAGTTTAATAAATATATGCTCCTCTTCAAAGGTTTACAAAATGAAGCTCCTGCATACCTCAATGATAACTTTAAATATCTTTCTAATGTAAATCCCTACCATCTAAGAGAAGTGTGAGAACTTGTATATTCCAGAGCCCTAAACTGAAACTTACAAGAAATCATTTTTATACTCAATAGCAGTCCTTTGGAACAATCTTCCATTAAATATACATACATCATCTAGTCAGTGTGAAGTTACGATGATAAAAATTAAAAATCATATTTTAAATAGTTGAATACATACATGTTGTGGTGAGAATCTGTAAAGATTTTACATATATTTTGAAAAATTGCAATGCTTGCCCCTTTGATCCCTTAAAGCTTGGAAACCTTAAGAGCTACGAAAAATCTGTTGACATAGGACAAGACATCTCCAAAGAAAAAATTCCATCAAAATCACATGAGAAATAAAGATTTTACATATTTGTGAAAATTGCAATTTTGATCCCTTTGACCCCTTATAGCTCAGAACAGAGACATATAATTACAGAAATTGGCAACTCTACTATCACCCCATATTAATCACAACAAACATGGTACGGCCACATCAGAACTTCTTAAACTACTTTTAATTCAGTTGACATAGTAAACCGAAAAGTGAATTGTTTTTCTTAATCATTTTAGAGTGTAGTTTTGAAAATTTAAATAAAAAATATTGATTAACAAAAAAGAAATTTTTCATGTAAAGCGGAGACTTCATGTGGAAATCTGACGACGAAGATCGTGGTGTGCCTTGTTTACTTTTGAAACTCCTCTTTTATTTTCGTGATTACAACTTCCTAGTTATGAAAACTGGAAAGTATTTTACCTTGTTGATAGAGTTAAGGTAGTTTTATTATGATATTTTCATTTTCATTTTTTTATCGAGATATTATCGATTTATTTTTGTGAAGTGGAAGATTTATCGAAGTCTCGATGGCGGCGTGATTTCACGAGAATTCGTCATGTTGCCAATCTCTTTAATATTATATGTCTCTGCTCAGAAACAGTAAGAGATACGCAAAATCCGTTGATAAACTGCTGAGAGTTACTACAAGAGGAATGTGAAGAAAAAAATATCATCGAAATCCGATGAAAAATAAACATTTTACATAATCTGCACATTTGCAATTTTGGCCCGATTGGCCCCTCATAGAACCAAAAGGAAAAAAGTTATAAAAAATCTAATAGTTAACCACCATGTTAATTTTTCATAAGGAATCCATTAAAAAAACTACTTCAAAATCGGACTAGAAAGAAACTAGAAATGTATGTTGATACAACATCAAACGGGTTTTCCTTCACCATTTGAATGGAGAAATAGGTACTTGTGTGAAAAGCTGTTTAACTTATATCTCCCCTCATTATGTGCAGTGTATGCCTTTTACTTGACAAACAAAAGGCATATGTTTTAGTTTTGGAAATTATGGATTTCCTTTATTTGGGTTCTAGTGCTGCTGATGAGGAATAAGTTTCCGAAATGGCCATACAGCTCATTAAAATTATTGCAGTTGGAGGTAACATATGTGTTATGGTCTCATGTTCATTTACTCCATATCCTTTCGTAAAATATATGGTCAAAACACCTATAGATTTCAAAGTTCAAAGGGGCATTACTCTTGGAAAAATTGTACGATGAAAAATCCCAGACAATATGCACATCTACATATGATTTCCTTGCTACATACAAAGTTTCATGAAATTCTGTTGAACAGTTACAGAGAACATGTGCTAACAAGCATATGGTCAAAACACCTATAAATGTCAAGTTCAAAGGGGCACAACTCCTTGAAAAATTTCACACAAAAAATCTCCAACAATATGCACATCTACATATGATGTCCTTGCATGATGTCCTTGCTACATACAGAGTTTCACGGAATTCCGTTGAACGGTTACAGAGGAGTTGCTCTTACAAGCATATGGTCAAAATACCTATAAATTTCCAAGTTCAAAAGGGGCATAACTCCTGGATAAACCATACGATGAAAAAAACGACAATATGCACATCTACATACATAGTTTCATGAAATTCTGTTGAATGGTTACAAAGGGGTTGCCCTTGCAAGATCTGGCAGCCGCCCGCCCAACCGCCATACATCAGCATTTCAATAACCGGATTTCCCAACGGGAAAATCCGGTTAAAAAATAAACATTGTGATTCGCCCATTTTGGGCCCCATTTATCTCATGAACGGTACAAGCAACGTGAAATCTGTCATCATACTAATGACTGGAAATTTCCTCAGGAGCACACTGAAAGAAACCCAATCAAGATCTGATAAATAATAAAAATTCTACGGCCAATTATGTGAAAACACCCAATTTTGCTCTTTTTGACCCCTTTTTTAAAATCATAGTCTTCCTTTTGTGCCAAGAAGTACTGTGTCAAAATTTCATATGGATTGATCAACTAGAACTTAAGTTATTGGCCGAAAACAAAAGTGTCTACTGATGACGGCAACAAGGACGACAGTGCTATACCTTTATACGACCTCAGTTTTTTTGTGCTCCTATAAAAAGGGACAAATGGCTAAGTCTTGTCAAATAGGAATTTGATGTCATAAGATGACTCCATTGCTTACCACGCATTCCCCCTATATATAAAGTCAAATACCAAATTTGAAATAAATTGGCTCGCAAGAGCTGAGAAAAATGTGACGAAAATTTTCACTATGTTCAATAAAGGGAACTAGAGTCTCAGATACTGAGCCTGAATCGCTCACCTGACAAAATGCTTACAGCAGGTGATGAAAGTGATGTTCATCCCATAGGATCCTATGTTAAAATATTTTCTGTGCTGGCAGTCTTGTTTTTAATCATTTCAAAACAATATAAAAGTAAAAGTCCAAGAGAGTCTTTTCTTGCCAATTTTTAAATGCCAAATGCCTTGAAAACAAGGTCCTTAACCTACGAATATTTTAAGCTGATTTTATTCCTTTACTAATACTCTTTCAATATATGGTATCAATTTAAAATCGTAGATTTGTTTAATTTCACCTTACTACTTCCTTAAATGAGTTCAATCAGGCTTTAAACAAAATCCAACAGTCACTAGCTGAAATAAGCATGAAAAAAGTGAAAGAAAGCAGTCAAAAACAAGAGCTGACGCCGAATGGCAACCAGGTATACCCCCACTCATTGAACACTGGACCAAAAATTCATGTTTACACCACATTTTCTCATTAAGTCCACATTTCGTCAAACAAGAAGTACACATCAGACAGGAGTCAAAATAGGAAGTTCCTTACAATTAACCATATAGAGGCTGCATACCAATTTTGAAGTCAATTCCTCTTATAGAAGCTGAGAAAAATGTGATGAAAAATTCATTTTTTGACTACATTTCGTAACAAAGTCCACATTTCGTCAAACAGGAAGTACACATCTAACAGAACTCAAAATAAGATGTTACTTACAACTAACCATATAGAGGCTGCATACCAATTTTGAAATCAATCCCCCATGCCCCATGTAGAAGCCGAGAAAAATGCGACGAAAAATTCATGTTTTCACTACATTTCGTAATAAAGTCCACATTTCGTCAAACAGGAAGTACACATATAACAGGTTTCAAAATAGGACGTTCCTTACAACTAACCAACAAGAGGCTGCATACCAATTTTGGAATCAATCCCCCTTATAGAAGCCGGGAAAAATGCGACGAAAAATTCATGTCTTCACTACATTTCGTAACAAAGTCCACATTTCGTCAAACAGGAAGTACATATCCGACAGGACTCAAAACAGGATGTTCCTTACAACTAACCATATAGAGGCTGCATACCAATTTTGAAATCAATCCCTCTTGTAGAAGCTGAGAAAAATGCGACGAAAAATTCATGTTTTCACTACATTTTGTAACTAAGTCCACATTTCGTCAAACAGGAAGTACACATCGGACAGGACTCAAAATAGGACGTTCCTTACAACTAACCATATAGAGGCTGCATTGCAATTTTGAAATCAATCCCCCTTATAGAAGCCGAGAAAAATGCGACGAAAAATTCATGTCTTCACTACATTTCGTAACAAAGTCCACATTTCATCAAACAGGAAGTACATATCCGACAGGACTCAAAACAGGACGTTCCTTACAACTAACCATATAGAGGCTGCATACCAATTTTGAAATCAATTCCTCTTGTAGAAGCTGAGAAAAATGCGCCGGAAATTTTTTTCGAATGAACGGACAAACGGACGAACGGACGGACAAGGTGAATGCAGTATATCCCCCTCTCTATAGAGTGGGGCTATAATAATACCTCAGTTGTAAGTCAGCTGTGGACTTCAACAGTTCTAACACATGAAATGAACATCAATGATGATCAAGGGCCTTTTGACTATTAGATCTAGGAGAACAAACAAAATGTTCTACTAGAAGATCTAGTATCCAGTATTTTATAAAACCAGAATTCACTTATCAATACAGGCCAGTTCCCCTACTACTTTGTGGAACTCCCCAAAATAACTATTTATCTCATACTTCCTAATTCCAAAAGTCTATTCTAATATGACGGACTTCATTCGCTTTGTATCCATACCCGTGGTAAAAATAATATTGACTTATGGGAAACGTCATAAACAAATGATGGTACTTTCGATAACGTCATAGATAGTTTAATATCAGTTTTTGCAACGTCACAGATAAACTAGGGGAATAAAATAGCGTTTCATCCATGTGTACTAGGAGGAATTCTCCTAATCGGAACCTTGTGAGTGTCCTATTATATAAGCCATATATTTATATTATTTTACCATGGGGTTGCACTTTATGGTGATATTTTACCCCTTGCTGGTCGCTCGGGGCAAAATATTCGCCATAAAATGCCATACCGTGGTAAAACTAATATAAATAATGGCTACTGTTAATTATTTCTTAAATATACAGACTTTTGTACTAAAGGTCTATAAAATTTTATCCAAAAGTTGATACACCTGTGACTCACACTTCTGAAGATACATAGACTTGAATTTTATGAAGAAGAAGTGGAAATTAATATTGGAAGGGAGTGCAACATTCCTCCTGAATGAATGAATGAATGACAAACACCATTGTATTGTAACAAGTATGGATTTCTCATTTAAATTAAAATATTGATTACATAAAGAGATTCACAAATTAAGAAATAAATAAACAAACATTAACAAACATTAGCTTGAAGTAAGTGTTGCGAGGAACAGTATGTATCTGTACTTAATAAGACTTAAAATATTTTTTGAAGATAAGAATCTAAATTATTCAAGAATATTTGTTCTTAATACATGTAATTTTCTGACATTATTATTGAAAACCAACTAATTTTCAAAGCAATTCTGCAAATTATGTCAATATCTCTGAAAAATCAAATCTGTGTTGCTGGTAGTTACTTATCAGATGTCACATTATTATTACATACAAATACAAGTACCGTATAGCAGGTAATTTTCGCAGTTGCCAAATTTTGCGATTCGTTCCACAAATAGAGGTATTGATTTTAGCATTCATAAATTTTCGCAAATGGAAAAAAATGTAAGGAAAAGACAGGTATAAAGATGTACTGACCTTAATTTCCCAACTTTTTATTTTGGTGCTTCCAGAAACCTTGCAAATATATTGAAAATAACCTACTATACAGTATTTTTGTGATGTTTTTTCATAATTTATGCAAAAATAAATGGCTCACAAATAATAGTTGGATTACCTTTTCTAATAACATTTTCTGTTGATTTTATAATTGACCATATACAAGTTCATGCCTGCACTCCCCAATTTAGACTGATCCCAGTACGGACATTTACTGGTTCCCAATCCCTGTAGTACTGATTACTAAGGAAAACAGAAGAATTCTAATGTGAATATCTTGAAAACTGAAGTATTTGTGATAAAATCAAAATTGTTGCGATATGAAGCAACAGTAGGAAAATTTTTTGAATCATTTTGAAATGGCCATGCAGAGAGTAAATTTACAGTAACTTTGGTATTTAGTTATTCTATACAGGCATGCCCAACAACCATAAAATATTTCTGTCAGTGACAGGTAATGGATTTCATTGTCAAAAGGTTAAATTCATCTATCATATTACATAGATGTGTGAATAAATCACTTACTTTGAAAATCTGACAGATATTTGTGAACATCCAAGAAAGATAAATCTTACAAATAACAAAAATACTGAAGTTACTGTTTATTTATTTTCTGCATATGCACATTTCAACAACTTATGTTCTATCAGTGCAGATAAAACTATAACATTTGAAAATCCATTAACGGAAAACGTGTTCAAGCTGATAGAGAACAAATAACCAAAAGGATCTAAATAGAAAAGCCAAAGTTCAGCTAGGGACAGGGCTATGCATGAAGGAGATACTCCTTAGTTTTAAGGTGGTTCGGGTGTCTAAAACTGCGCATTCATCTTGCGCATGTGATGAAAATTTGAATTTACCATTAAAATATTGTAAAAATGATTCTGAATAGTTCATTGATAATAAAGAAAATGAAATAAGCAACATTTATGCTGCAAGTGTGCAAAATATATCACATTTTTGAAAAAGTCTAATTTTATTAAGGGGAGATAATTCTAAAGAAATAATAAGGGGAAAATCACATTTTTATGATTTTTTCAAAAATATGATCGGTGACCCCATTTTTTTTATTTCATATTTCCAAAGTTATTTCTTTAACACAGCTTATACTACATTTTCAACAAAATCTATCGTTTTATTCATATAAAAAATTATAAAATAGTATTTTCTCCCTATATAGACTATATTAAAAAGCTCGAAATCTTGCTATTTTCGGAAGCTTATCCCGGAAAAACAAGTTCGGTGACCTATTGATTTTTTACTAAAATTTTAAAGTGCATGTAATAAGCTTTCATTCACAGAAAAATAAGAAAAATCTATCGTTTTGTTTTTAGTCACCCGAACTACCTTAAACAAAATTTTGTAAGTTTTAATGTAACAAAGTGATGAATAAGTTGATCAGACCATGAACTTGAATATCATCCATTAACATACAGTAAAACTCTGTTGAAAGTACAGAACAACATCACAATGAGCAAATAACCAAGCATTACTCTCTACATCACAGACAAAGTATCAGAAAACTAAAGTTTATCTACAAAATAAATATTTAAACAAACAAATTTATAACAAGACAAACACACATATTGCAAAATTCAAATCAAAATATTCTACATTCATTCTATTTTTCATAAAACATCACAAGAACAAGAAAAGTAGAACAGCTAAGAAGAACAAAATATAAGATGACCACTTTATACAACTGACATTTCATTTCACCCTTCTTGATGATCTGTAAGTCTTACCTTATTAAAATGAACACTTTACTATACCAGTCTAAGGACAAAATTGCCAATTAAATCTCAAGTCTAAATACACTTGTAATCAGCAATTACAGAATACTAATAAAATGACATTAAATTCAAATCAACTGAAGCAAGAAATGTAGGTCAATATGACTTTTATTTCCCAATAAGATAGTACACCATACAAATTTTATGAGAGCACATAGCAGTCATTTAGCCAAAATCAATGAAGCATAAAATTGAAGTGAGAATGACCACATCTACTGAGGGCTGTTCCAGAAAAGTTGGTATGGGACCCTTTGAAGGCACCTTATATAAATTGCTGTGGGTGGTTGTGTTTCTATCATCTTTTTGTATTGTACATATGAGGAAGAATTCTATGGGTGGTGGGGGTCAATAAAAAGTGCCTTCAAACCCCCCATGTCAATTTTTCTGGAACAGCCCTAAGATGACAACAAGGAAACAGATCCGACACAACAAATCACATCTGCAGAGCATACAGCATTTTTTAATGTGGAGTAGGACACAAAATCTATTCAAGAGAAGAAAGATGATATCAAACTGTACAATTAAAGCACACTATGTGTCTGAGGACTGCAATTAGTTGTTGCTTAAATGGAGGGAATGCTTCCCTCTATTAGGTTTAAAATACTGTAAACCGAGAAATTTTCACAGTAGTTTTATTTTCGCGATTGGAATGGAAGCGCGAAAATAAAATGACGCGAATATACTTGTCTATTACTGAAGTCAATGGTCAACTATTTGGTAGCGCGATTTCAAATCTCATGAACTAAAATCCTGTCATAAAGACGGCACAAAAAATTTCCCGGTTTTTAGTAAGCAACTTTCAACCTTGATTTTTGAGAAAATACGACCGCAAAATTTTTGCGGTCGTATAAAAATCTGAATTCTAGAAAACTGAGGACATGTCTGTAAGTATCAGAAACTCAAATTTTTGCAATTTTAAGTTGATGTATTTAATTTCAAATTTAAACAAAAAAACGGTGATAACAAGCCCATAGCACATTTAAAATATACATTGCTAAGTGAACACTGCAAATGATTTTGAGCCTATATACTTAACATAGGCAAACAGATCAATTCATTTTGGAATGTCTTGTAGCAAAATTGCACTCAACAGTAGATCAAGATGGTCACAGAAATTTCTATAATGCAAGAAAAAAAATCACACAAGAAGATACACTTAACTGAAAACTATTCAAATTGTGATGTATTAATAAATTAAAATAAACTTCTAAAAAACAACCAATGAACTGATATTATCAAAAGCTACAGGTTAGCTACATGTTGTTCATAATGCCTATATAAAAATGACCCAACTCACATGAGACATTTTTTATGAAGAATACGGTAAAACCGAAAAAAAAAATTTCCCATATGATACCATAAGACAATGTCAAAGCATTATTTTTTTGTGTAAAAAGTTTCATGACAGTAGCTATCATGAAAATCTTTACCATAATTAGTTAACATTTCATATGATTATTGATAATGCATATCACTTTTCTATAATTATTCATTTATACCACAATCAAACAATTTTTCTTTTTATCCTGACCCATTTACATACAATTCTTGACCTCATACAATATTCTCAGGGTTACTGACTATTGTAACATTCTTTTACTATGCCAACCCTGTTTGATAATGAACCACAAAAAACATCAATATTGATACAAAATAATTTTCCCTCTACAAAGCACGCCATTGTAATAGTTACATCACACCTTCACCAAATTAAAATATGTACCGTAATATACAAACACGTATATTTTACACTGTTATGTTCATACAAAGTTTGTTTTATAAAAGAGTTGTTTCTAATATACAGAAAATGGCATTAAGGGAGTATGAATTGCAGACAATTTGTAATTAGAACAAGAAATTGGTCCTTTTTGTTTTGAAAAGCTTTTTTGATAGAACAACACAAGTGTCCCAAAAAACATTTGATATTTAGTTCTGTGAAGGTATATTTACTACTGAAATAAACATTTACATTACATTTTTTCTTTTCAAACACTTTTATATTTCAATTCTATAATCTATTTGTTACACCTGAAAACAATATGCTGTAATATTTTGTTCTTTGGAATAACTTTTATGATGGTATCTATTCCTAGGTGATTCAATGTTGTCAAAATAACTTTCTTTAAAAAAAAAATACAAGTTTAATTCACAACATCCATATTAATGCCTGGTAGTCTTTGATTAATTATTTTTCTATGCCGTAAAACAATTTATAATGGATTTTTTACACACAAAAAAAAATAAATAAATGGGAGTTTGAAAATTAAGTTAAACAACATAATCCAAAAAATATCAAGCTTCAGTATCGAATGCAAAGTTTGTAGAAAATTTCTACCATGTGGTTCTAACTAGAATGCAAAATTTCAATACCACAATTTTTTATTCAATGCCAATACAACAGGCTATATTTTCCCCAAACAATTTCAATATTAATCTGCAACCTATATAAATTTTAGAATTGGAAAAATTTTAACTTTTCACCTTCATATTTTTTTCCACATATTCATGCAAGATAAGTAACTGTTAACGGAATCAGAAAGTTATCTCCCTTTATTAAATTTATTTCAAAAGGTAAAAGTTGAGAAATTCTGGAGAGATGCCTGCAATATTCTTGAGAAACTCAATATAAGGAAGGGTGGATTAAATTACCAATAACCCCATAGCTGAAATCAATGAGGGAAGATAACTTCAGTAATTTTGAAAGCGACAATAAAATCATTAATTTTTGTATGTACAGGTATCAGTTTTCATAGTTTTACATGAAATGTGCACTAAAATCTGTAGGACTGTGATACTTGAGGCCAACATCTTTTTGTAAGAAACTTACTTAAATTTTATTGTACTTAAATTCATTTTAATTAAATCGACTGAAAATTTATGAAAAATTCGAAGAATTAACCAATAATAGGGAAAAAAAATCAAAATTAATTTTTAATGACATAAAAAGAACAGCAGACAATCTACCATAGGTGTTGACCCTCATGTTTTGTGCATGAGACTCATGCTAACTCAACCATTCTCCCACTACTGAAAACCCTCCAGCGCACGAGATAAAAATCTCCCACTAACTTGTTTTCCTCCAACTAATCTTCCACTAATGAATTTTTAACATTAATTTGGTCTTAAAACTAAAATTTTTTTATACTTTTAATAACTATATTTTGATACTGACATTTATACTGCTGCTTCAAAAGAAAACCATGAAAACTGATAAGTACGGAAATACAGCGATTCCCTCTTTACATGTAATATTTTACATTTCAAAAACATCGCTCACATCATGTCACTTTTATACAAAACAGGTGCTCCATGATGGGATGAAGATAACGTCTGATGATATGACTTGTCATGCGCTTAAGAGGAAATTTACACTGTCATCAAATGTTTAAACTGTCATCGAAGAAATGCATTTGGATTTGCTAAAGGATCTTTCTGATTTCTGTACCGCATCGCCAACATCACTCCAATTATCTGTGAATAAAAAAAAAAAACATTTATTATTATCTTTTATAAAATGATTTAAAGAATTCAACATCTGTGCAACGTGTGAATATCTTACACGAGTGAAAGACAATAAAAAGATGATACAGTAAGCATAGCATTATATGATCTGAGCATAATGAGGAGAGGTATAATAGACGAATTTCCAATTACATTTTATGAATGAATTGCCCCAATTGATCTGGGGTCAATCGGAGTAAATTGTGTCACGTAACATTGTGATGTCCGAAAATTTATAATGTGACGTCAAAATTTTCTGGTAAAATTCACCAATTGGAAACTCGTCTATTGGACACACAATGAGTGTGGATAAAGTACTGTTTTGTACACTGTAAAGTGAATCTTTGAAGCTTTATATGGCTGATATACAGTAACATCTCTCCGTAATCTGTCAAAAGACTCCAGAAAGCTAATGTAAAGAAGAATCCAAAAATTCTCAAATTTATATCAAGAGGAACCAGATGCAACTCTGCTAAAATGGGACAAAAAACAAAATTAGAGGGACTTTTTAAAAATCATGATTTTATGCTTACACTGTATCTGAGATAAAGTTTGCCCATTTTATTTTCATATTTATTTTTTGTGGAGTCATTCATTTTGACCAGTTGAAGAAAATCAGTAAATTTCATGACATTTAAGGGAAGTTGCATTGAGATGAACTACTGAATGGGGCACTGGTTACCATGCTGGTGTTAAATATATCTATAATCATATTACACTTATTATATTGATAGAAGTGATTTACTGAATATTGGCAGCTAAATAAATGTCATACTGTCACTGGTGAAATAAAAGATTTCTAGTCACTGTTGGGAGTGATGTCACCAATGTTGTTATATGTAAATGTCTTGGTGTATTGACATGAAAAAATTATAATCCGTAGAACAGTGGCACCTAAAATCTTGGTATGTTTTTTTAAAATCTATATAAGCATAACTTACCCAAAATTATTATAAAGAAAAATATTATATTTATCTCGTGATCATTAGTTAATGAGTTTTCAGTTACTCAATAAATATTTCTCAATGGTTATTTATACTATAAATATTTTTTATTTTTTAAGACCACAGTATACTTATTACATAACATTGACAATAAAGTGCACATTGTAGAATTAGTATACGTTGTGAAAAGTGTTAAATTCTAATATGTATACAATAAGCATACATGTGTAGGGAGTGATTCTGCTACAGTCAATTTTTTGTAGTTATGGTGGTGAAAATTAGAATTGATGTGGCAGTGTACAAGAGGCTAAATTTGATGCAAATAGTCAAATCATAATCCAAGTTCCTCAAGTATACTTACATGTATTATAAATATATATTCCAGTTTCCAGATGTAAGCCTGCTTTTGGATGACATTCCCAGAATGTCAACATATATTCAGACAAGTGATGACCCTAAAGGATGTCTCGCCTGTCCCTGCTGGACTCTAAATTGATGTGAAATCTAAGTGAACTAATCAGAAAAGTGAACATGCTCACTAGACTGTGAAATTGAGGTCAAGGACAAAAGTCACCTGCAAGACTGACATGTACTACCCAAGACCAACCTACATACCATATATTATCAACCTACCACTTCTAGTTATTGAGAAATGGACTTAACCAGAAAAACTTAACGTGGCCAGTAGACTGTGAAATTGAGGTCAAGGACAAAAGTCACCTGCCAGACTGACATGTACTACCCAAGACCAACCTACATACCATATATTATCAACCTACCACTTCTAGTTACTGAGAAATGGACTTAAGCAGAAAAACTTAACGTGGCCACTAGACCGTGAAATTGCTGTGGACCAAAGATGATGTTTGTATGTATTACCCTTGAAAAGTTATGAAGGTTTTAGAAAAAAGTTTACGCCGCCGCCGCCGCCGTCGCCGCCGGATTGCTATACCTATGTCTCGCTTTCAGCGACTTTCGTTGCAGGCGAGACAAAAACTGCTAAGTTGTCATTGAGGGCATTGAAAAGAGTTATTTTTAGCATATTTCACCTCTCAAGGGCTGTTCACTGTAACATAAATGTAATTCAGGTTACAGATGGAGTATATAGCAAGATATACTATACTGTACAAGTCCATCCCCTGACTGATATAGCAAGATATACCATACTGTAAAAGGGGAAATTTTCGAGAGGGGTTTATTTTTGCTCATTTCACGATTGGCACATATTCGCGAAAATTTCCCCTCGCCTAAATTTGTTTTTATTACAAACTTAATGCAAGTAAGGCAGAATCGCGAAAAATAAAACCTCGCGAATATGTTTAAGAATCAAAATCGCGAAATTTTACAGTAGATGTTTGTTATATTTCCTTTGGCTTCACAGGGTGAAAAATAACTAAGTATGCAGGGTAGGTATACTATATACCTTGTCTGAAATCTGAATGTCAAATAATATCTATACAATGTTTATCTATGGGAAAATCAAAATTTGATGTTACACATTTTCATTTCAGTTTAATATCTACAAATACTTCTACCGTTCAAGTGCATTTTTTTGCAGGTACACATGTACTTTATTTGCAGCTATTCTGATGACACGAAAATTGCACTCCTCAAAATATAATTTATATGAGACTCTATACAGTAAATGATAAGGAATCACAAATATTTTATTCTGCCAAAATAAAATCACACAATTGCAGAGAAAATTGCAAAATTAGTGACCTGCGAAAATAATCACTTATCATGCCTATACGGTATATTTACACAATGTATATCTGAAAATTTTAATAATATATTAAATCATGTTAGGATGACATCAAGCAAATATTAAAAGGTGATAATCAATAAATCATGCATTGTGTAAGTACTAGTATCTGTAACTTCATGGAACTTCTAATTGAAATTCAAAATTTCCACAAAGGACAATAAACTGCTGTGCCAAGAGTGCATGATACACCCATCCACTGTCAACTCGAAGTTTATGGCATTGTTGGACCACAAAAAAATTTTGATTGAAAAAAAAAAAAATCAAACAGAATATGTGCCTTACCAAGATGTAACCATTTAACAAATATCAAATTAGTACCTGTAAAGTTAATACATAGAAAGGCACAAAAAAAGGAATTTTCAAAAAATATTAACTCCAAGGGCCATAACAGTCCACAAAAATCATTAAACAGGAACCAAATTTAAACTTAATCCATAATTTATAGACATACATGACATACAAGCATATGCTATATATCAAATCAACATATTCACACATTGTAAAGAAAAGGTGGAGAAACTGATGTTTTTCAAAAATTTACAAAGTCCAAAGGCCATAACTCTACAAAATCAACCAACCTGAACCAAATTGTAACTTGATCTGTATCTCACCTAGATATACTCATATACCAAATATCAAATCAATATGTGAAGCAGTTACAGAAAAAAACTTGGGAAACCTATATTTTTCAAAATTTTAATAAGTCCATGGGCCATAACTCTGTACAAAATCAACCGACCGGAACTAAATTCGAAATTGATCTGTATCTCACCTAGATATACTCATATCCCAAATATGGAATCAATATGTCAAGGGGTTACAGAAAAAGACTCTGAAAACCTATATTTTTCAAAATTTCAATAAGTCCAAGGGCCATAACTCTGTACAAAATCAACCGACCAGAACCAAATTCGAAAATGATCTGCATATCACCTAGATATACTCATATACCAAATATGAAATCAATATGTCAAGCGGTTACAGAAAAAAACTCCGGAAACCTATATTTTTCAAAAGGTCACTAAGTCCAAGGGCCATAACTCTGTACAAAATCAACTGACCAAAACCAAATTCAAAATTGATCTGTATCTCACCTAGATATACTCATATACCAAATATCAAATCAATATGTGAAGCAGTTACAGAAAAAAACTTGGGAAACCTATATTTTTCAAAATTTCAATTAGTCCAAGGGCCATAACTCTGTACAAAATCAACCGACCAGAACCAAATTCGAAATTGATCTGCATATCACCTAGATATACTCATATACCAAATATGAAATCAATATGTCAAGCGGTTACAGAAAAAAAACTCCGGAAACCTATATTTTTCAAAAGGTCACTAAGTCCAAGGGCCATAACTCTGTACAAAATCAACTGACCAGAACCAAATTCAAAATTGATCTGTATCTCACCTAGATATACTCATATACCAAATATGATATCAATATGTCAAGCGGTTACAGAAAAAATCTCCAGAAACCAAAAAGTTAACGGACGGACAGACGGACGGACGGACAGACGGACAGTATACCATAGTACGTCCGTCTTTCAAAGGGTGTATAAAAATTGAAAAAAAAAACATAATATGATGATTTTTAAAAATCAAAAACAAGATTTTCTTTCAATGAAAATTTCTTAATTTTTTTTTGTCCTTTTACATTTGTAAAATACTCACACTATTATAACTTGATTATCACTTAACAGTAAAATGGAAAAAGATAAAAATAAAGAAAATAAAAATGAAGTTATTTCCCTTTAAATAGTTTTTTTCCAATAAACTAATTGTTTGATCCCTTTGCAGAATTGTTTTTGAAAACTATTATTGTAGGGAAAAAACTTTGTGCCTTTGGCCATTGTCTCAATGATCAAATGAGATGTATTATTCTCTCCTTGAAGAGGAGATAATTTTCTCATTTGACGTACTGAGCTCCATCAATGACTTAATCTTTTAAACCATGCAAAGACATAAGCCAATAGAAATCCTCCTCATTATATTATGTCATAGCTTTTATTTTAGCAAATTCAAAAAGTGAGACTTTTTAAAAAAGATTTCTGAATCTGTAATTATGAAAGCACTAGAAAGTAATAAAGATATCTAATGCTTATATTAATAGGAATAGCTGTCTGTGAAGAGTTCTTTTTCCTGAAAAATTTGATGTTCACGGTTTTATGTAAGCATACTTTCTTTCCGGCGTGCAGAATTTCCGGGCTTATAAACAATCTATTGTATTTCTACCTTGATGTTTATATCGTCATGGTCAGTGCTCCATTGTGATTGGTCAGTTAGATGTTGTGGATATTCTACCCTAGTGCATTTTATCCAAAAGGAAGGAATATACTGCCGGAATGAATCCACTGTTACATTTAACACCCCATAAAATGCCCTTTTCTCCAAATCCACAAAAATTGATGTCCATAAAGATAAATGAATCTAGGATCATTATGGTTTAGTTTTACAGATGGTTTTGCACTTTTTTTATTGTGCTTGGAATTTCGACTCCTGACAATTCTGTTCCATAATTTTGTTATTACCTTTACTCCGTGTAAGTGAACTGAGCTGTCAAATGTTTAACACAGACCTATTATCATTGATAATATTGAAGATTTTAAAATATTTTTGAGGATTATTTTTCTTAGAAATATGAAAAGGGAACAGGTGACATTAATACAGTGGAACCTCTCTATTTCGACACCTGTGTATTCAAATATCTTGTAAAATCCAACATAACTTTTGGGTCCCAAAGACAGCTTTTCAAATTTCTAAACCTTAGTATTCCAACATCCTGACATTTTTTGTGGTCCCATACTCTGTCAAATAAAAAAGGTTTCACTGTAATGTAATAAGTAGAGGAGTTCTACACTTTCAATGAAAATTAGAAATCCATTTTGCATGTCTTATCTTCTTACAAACAATGGTTTCTTGAAAACACCAATTTCCAAATCACTGAATTTTACAGATTTTTTATACATAAATAAGGATGAGGATTTCATTAAAATTAGTAAGTTAAGCCAATCACCACCAAACATACATTGTTAGTACATACGGTGGGGTTATAGAAACGAGCTAGGGTTAGCTCTTGGATCTTTTTGGTTTCTATAACGAATTGTAATCCAAACACCAATTATCTGAAACACATAAAATATTAATATGGTCAGTGTAAACAACAAAAAACATTGTGATGTTACCATGGTTACGACAAACTGACAACAGAAGTACATCAGGAAGTGTGCATACATAATGCATACATTATTATACACAATGGTTTCTCATAAAATGTGGTAGATCTCTTATGTCTAATTGTGGCTTTTATGGTATTTTTTTGCATTTTTTAGTTTTCTCATAAGCCAAAATTGATTAATTATTCAAATTAATTTACCAAACAATTCCCCTTTTTATCCCCGCACTTTCGAAGAAAGTTCGGGGATATTGTAATACCCTCCGTCTGTCCGTCCGTCCGTCCGTCCGTCCGTCACACTTTTCTTGTGACTCAAACTCCTCCTACATTTTTGGATTTAGGGATTTAATTTTGTTGTAGAATTGTTGCATATAGTGTGCAGATGCGCAATAAGCTTTCGGATTTTCGATATTGGTCTTGGTGCAAACAAGAGGCCCCATGATGTCAATTTTTACACATGTGGCATGTGACACAAACTCCTCCTACATTTATGGATTTAGGGATTTAATTTTGTTATAGAATTGTTGCATATAGTCTGTAGATGCGCAATAAGCTTTCGGATTTTTTTATATTGGTCTTGGTGCAAACAAGAGGCCCCA
>MJUU01071506.1:27290-44658 GCA_002080025.1 Modiolus philippinarum
AAATCCGTTGACATACTACTGAAAGCTTACATCAAGAGGAATCCAAAGAAAAAAATCCCATCGAAATCCGATGAAAAATAAAAATTTAAGGTTATCTGTAAATTTATGATTTTGGCCCCCTTTGGCCCCTCATAGCTGGGTAAGGAAACAAGTTACCAAAAATCTAATAGTAGAGCGCTATGTAAATTTTTCATAAGGAATCCTTTGAAAAAAATTGCATCAAAATCGGACTAAAAATAAAAAAATTAAATTTTTGAAATTCGCCCCTTTTGGGCCCCATTTATCTCGTGAACGGTACATGCCACGTGAAATCCGTTGGCATACTCCAGATTGGAAATTTTCTAAGGAGTTTACTGAAAGAAACCCCATCAAAATCCAACAAATAATAAAGATTCTACAGTCAAATATGTGAAACACCTAATTTAACCCCTTTTGGCCCCTTTTTTCAGAACGGTTGGGGCCACAATGACCAAAACTTACCCAAGCATTCCTTTTGTGCCAAGGAACATTGTGTAAAAATTTCACAAGGATTGATCATCTGGAACTTAAGTTATTGGCCAAAAACAAAAGTGTCTACAGACAACGACAACGACGACGACAGCACCATACCATTATACGACCGCAAAAATTTTTGCGGTCGTATAAAAAGCAGTAAGGGTTTAGAATGGACAGAAAATAAAAAAAAAGAGGCTTGATTGCAATGCATAATTTATTATTTATAGAACTTCAAAATATTAAAAATTGTTAAACTTTTTTACAAAAACATGACACCCATGCAAATTCATTAATTTTTCTAGTTTTTTTCCTAAAACCAAATGAAATGACAAAAGCAGATAAGTAACAATTTTAACAAATTTCACTCACCAGTAATTTAGCTATTATTATTTCAAAGCTTTATAGTTGGCACATGACAAGGATTACATGCAACACACATTTGTCGAGTACATTTGCATTTACTAAAAGATTTCTTGGCTAAAAACAATTCTATACAACACATTTTCATGCAATTAAGGTGTCTGCAGGGTATTAATTTCCTATTATAGAATTTTGTAAAATTTTCTATGTAGAAAAATAATTTTATTATTGTTCAAAATGTAAAATAAAATTTGGGGGTCACCGGGCATTTAAGCACAAAATCTGAAATTGAAAATTTCAGGATTTTACATAGAAATGATATCGAAAATGATCCTATAAGAGGATAGTTTGAAAAATCTATTATAGAATTTTTTCATACTTTGCATGTGTTTAATTATCATTATGTAGTTTACGTATAAAAAATAAAAATTAGGGGTCACAGTTGAAATAAGAGAGAAAAATTGTAAAATATTAATTTCTCTAGTGACATCTTTGTTAAAATATTTTGTCAAANCAAAATCTGAAATTGAAAATTTCAGGATTTTACATAGAAATGATCCTATAAGAGGATAGTTTGAAAAATCTATTATAGAATTTTTTCATACTTTGTATGTGTTTAATTATCATTATGTAGTTTACGTATAAATAATAAAAAATAGGGGTCACCGTTGAAATAAGAGAGAAAAATTGTAAAATATTAATTTCTCTAGTGACATCTTTGTTAAAATATTTTGTCAAATTATCTCCCTTGAATAATTTCTGTGTTCTGTAAATCCAGCAACAGATTTAAAGTTCATATCTTTTAGCTCATGTTTTTGTACCGATAATGTCATAAAAAGGATTAGGAATATACATTTTTAATACATTTGAACTTTCTTTTCATTTTAAATAACTATTTTGTTAATTTTCTTAATGAATGAAACCTAAATGAACAATTACTAGACAAAAATGGCGGAATAATACCACTGAGACACCTTAACAAGACTAGCAAACTAGCACTCTAATATGTAACATTTATTAAAGAACATTCTTTTCATTGACGTTTAACATAAATTCATAAACAGTGTAAGTATATGTGTTTGTGTGCATTATGCATACTATGCACGAAATCATTATGCTAAACTCCTCATGGGAAAGGATCTTGTTGGAAGCTGTATACTGAGGGTACATAACTTTATTTGTCAGTAGGTAATGGGTCTGGAGCTGGCATGTCAGTTAACTGCTAGTTGTCTTTTGTGATTTCATATTTATGTCCCTATATTTAGTTCTTTCAGTTTCATTTTTCACAATTGACTTAGTCCTGTTGCTAACTGAATTTTACTGTTGTTATGATTGTTTTTTTATTTATCACATTGGCTATAGGGGAAAGGTTTGGGCCCAATAAAACTAATTTAACCCCGCCGCAGCAGGTTTGCGCCTGTCCAAAGTCAGGAAATTTATTAAGCCTTTGTGTGTCTTATCTGTTTTCTACTTAGTTTACTTTATGTCTATAGGAGTCCAGGATGATGTTTATTTCGCTGAACTTGATTACTCTTTATTCAGGGGCGAACTCCAACCTGCCGTTGGGTGTGGGGTTTCCTCACCGTTCATTGAAGATCTTATGGTGGCTTTAAGTTGTTATTACTCCACTTTGGGTCGTTGTCTCTTTGACACATTCCCCGTTTCCCTTCTTTTTTTTTCTATTCTCCAATTATCAGTAATTGAGAATTATTTCTCATCGAGAGACATATTCTGTTTCTACAAGTTTTGAACAAATTTCATCAGAGAATTAGATTCTCATAAACAAAGTCATGATATAAATATTCCTTAACTCTTGATGGGATTTTAAAATGCTTTCTAAAGCTTTCATGTTGAAAATCAAAATTTTACTAAGGCCATAATAAAATAATTCCTATATTCTCATCCATTTTTTTCCTAAAAATTTTGGGTGGGCAGGTGGGCAAATTTTATTTTATATTTTTCATCAATTTGTGAAAAATACTGTCATTTCAGCAGAAATTTACCAAAATTGGCCAAAAATCAAAATAATTTTTTGAGGCGGGTGAAAAAATTTGGGACAGGCAGGGACAAGAATCTAGGATATTTTTATTATGGCCTAATCCTGTGTGATGAAATATTTTAATATAACTCTACTAAGGAAAGTATATTTCATCAATTCTTTTATAAATGTTGGAGTTTTTGTGACATTACTATCAAGTAATAGTTACAATAGAGTGTGATTTCTTTGTCAAACTGATTTATTTTATAAGAGAACACTACTCTCAGCTCTTTTGGTCCTCGTTATAACTTCTTGATAGTACGGACGACTATCAGAAATCAGCACAATGACCATAAGACGCATGGTTCAGAAATTGACCAGCAAACATCCTATTGAGATTTTCTTTAGATTGTGATGACTACGTAATTCCTTTGTTGAATGGCTACATCATATGTAGATCATTTCTGTTATAAATTGTCTTACCTCAGTAAAACTAAAGAAGAGGCCCACACCTCCCGTTGAAGAAAATGCATCTCGAATATTATCTTTCATCTCCACTACACATGGACTACAGTCTGTATGAGTTATATTACTGGACACTGGTATAAATGGATTCCCACACGCTGGGTCTGTAGAATTGTTCTTGCAACATGTCAACTGTAAAAAAATCATGACAAGTTATCATTTAAGTACAAGATTCCATCACTGCATGCTGTTACACAAAAGTTGAATCATTGAAAAGTAAAGAGTTGACACAAAATTATATTGCTTATACTCAAATTCATTCATTACAACAGACATAGGTTGTTGAAATGGCCATATGAAGTAAATTTACAGCAACTTTGGTTTTTTTCTATTCGATGCCTCTGCTGGTGGGCTGTTAGTCCCTGATGGTATTCACCAACCCAGTAGCCAATACTTTGGCTTTCGTCCCAAAACCATTTTTTTTTTTTGGAAGCTTGCAATATCTAAATTTTGGAAAATTTTATTTAGAACTAAGGAGTATCTCCCTCATGCAAAGCTCTGTCCTTAGCTGATTTTGCTTCTCAATTTAGATCTTATTGGTTATTTGTCATCATTTTTTCTCTTTTAGCTTTAACATGGATCATTTGTGGATATCTCAAACAACCCTCTTACTTGAACTGTTTAAACATTCCCTTGGGTGTTTTCACTGTATAACTTTTCACATTTAAGGAGGTTCGCTCCTCATGTTTTGAAATTTTTGTCAGATTTTCGGAATCCTCGGGTTTTATCGATTTAAAAGCATTATAATTTTTTGCCCATCGACCCCCTTATTTTTTTCCATAATTTCATTTTATACATTTTTCTGAGCATTCTTTAAAAATTTCATTGAATTCTATTTATTTTGTCACATTCGTTTATGGTCAAATCTTGCTAATGTTAATCCTATGAAAAATACGAGGAGTTCAGTTTCCCGCCAAATATTCAATCACTTAAATCTCAAAAACGAGATCATCAACCTATAAATTTTTTTCACTTAAATTACTTCTTTTTTAATTTTCTAACAGAAAATCATGTTTATTTGAAATCCTATTTATTTTCAAATGGAGTAGCAAACACCCTTAAGGTGAGCATCTTTTAATGGATCTCCAAATCCAAAACAGGTGAGAGGAACTTAAAATTTCATACACCTGTCTAGTATGAGCAACTTTGAATGGATTACTAATTCCAAAACAGGATAAGCACTTAACAGGGAGGAACTTAACATTTTATTTATACCTTTGCACATGTAGGATGATGATCTTTGAGTGGATCTGCAAATCCACAACAGTCATATTTTGTTTGAACAGCTATTTGAGATTTATTACTAGCGGCTTTCCAGGCTTGTTGTGCTAAATAACTACGTTGTGAGTCATTTACTGCCAGACATAAACACGCCATAGAAAACTGGAACAGGAATATCAGAAACAATATCACCATGTACTGTTGTTATTGTTAAGGAAATTAAGTAGTGCCATTCAGTAATTCTATTTTTATCTGTACTCTTTCAGACATATACCCTTATACATGTACCATAGTATACATTTTTTTTTAAGTCACATACTTTGGACCCGTATTTCATGTTCTTTTTGAAGTAACATATTTTGTTTGTTGTAACCAGTTAAATATATCGCTATAACTTATTTAACTACTGTGAAAGTACTCTTGTTCATGGGGTTCCAATTTTCGTGGATTTCTTGGTTCACTTAAACCACGAAATTAAGTTGACAGCGAATTACATTTTTCTTATAAGTTTTAATGAACAGAATTGGAGACCATGAATTTAAGAACCAACGAAATAGTAATATTTATGAAAACCAAGAAAATTGATGTCCACCAATAAAATTATTTCTGCAGTATCATATATCAACTTTCATAAACTGATTGGGAAAAATCAAGTCAACCTTGGATCTGATTTGTGATATACAATATACTTGAGCGAATGTGTTGTGAACATATTATTGTCAATCTACCTAAAAGTAAGTTGCAAAAGTGGTCAGTAGATGATGTCCTGTGTTTAACTTTGTGACATGTATCTATGTATCTTGATTATTTAGGATGTACCAAGGTGAGTTTTTTTTAATTTTTGTAGGATTTCTGGGGTTTCATCCATTACATGTATTTCTATGTAAAATAATTTGCCCCATAATACTCATTTCTCGTGTCATGAAAGGCTTCAGTAGATCATTAAAGGATAGTTGGCAAAATTTCATCAGACTGTAGTTTCCTTGTGAAAGTACTGGTAACCAATAAGGTCTCCATATCATAATAAGGTGAAATTCTATGAGAGATTTTTCCTGCCATTTTTAAAATGTGAAATATCTTGAAAAGAAAGTCAATAAACTATCAACATTTTAAGCTGTATTTGTTCTTTTGCCAATGCTCTTTCCATTTAAAGTATAAATTTAAGATTGAAGTTTTTCTTAATTTCACCTTACTACATGCATATGTACATCCTTAAATTCATCTTATATTGTGCGATATGAACTTAAATTTACCTCAATTACAAGACAGTGTGACAGCTGCATAATACATATAGCATTAAAATATACCATAATTACAATTCATATACACTCTAATATAATGTAGCTTTCAAATAAATTGTGCTTACATATCCAGAAAAAAACATGAACATTACTTTTAAGCCATTAAGTAAGAAATATTGAATACCGGTAATCATAACACATAACAAATCTCAATCAATCAGAGATGAAATTGTGATTGATAGAAAAAAGCGGAAATCCACTACACTGGAAGTAGGTATATAGTAAAAGAAACAAATATAATGGAGCAGCTTGAAAGCAAAAAAGTGGAAATCTGCGGATCCGCGGAAAACTTTCATCACTGATCAATACAGTATGAAACAAAGAAAGGAAATGATGTTTTTCTTGTTGTTCTTCATCTTGATGTCACAACTAGGCTTAAAATTCAGATAATACAGTTTCAGAGTAAGCTGATGATTTAAGGTGATTAGCAAGTAATTTGCCAGTATGCTTTGATAATAATTCTTTGATATCCTCCTGTTAGCCATGTTAGCTTGTAATATTAGCCTACTAGCATGACTAGTTGGCTGCCAAAATTTGCCTTTATAACTGAATTAATGGTATACTGTAAACGGGAAAATTTTCGTGAGGGTTTTTTTTTTCATAAATTTCGCGATTGGCACATATTCACAAAAATTTTCCCCTTGCGTAAATTTGTTTCATTACATATGAAACAAACCCAAGTGAGAATCGCGAAAATAAAACCCCGCAAATATGTTTACAAATCAAAATCGCGAAATTTAAACCATGCAAAACATATCCCCTTTTACAGTAATGTACTTTGGACATCCTATATACTGGTAGCTCCTATCTTCGTGGTACGTAGCTACGTAGTAACGGTGACGTCACAGTTAAAAACATGATAAAATAAGGACGATTTCTAATAAAATCCTGTCGCATGTAATTGTAATATCACATCATCAGTTTTATCACTATTGGTGGAGGAAGCCGGAGAACACAAAGAGAACCGCTGACCTTGAGCAGGTAACTCAAATACCTTGAACAATTTTTTTTTTCAATATGTTCAGGTGAACATTACATGAAAATTATTTGATATTTAAATTAGCAAGCTTTAATGAGAATAAAATGGAAGAAATTCAAAATTTGTGTTAAAGTTGAAGCCATACAATGTTCTGAATTCATGGTTAAGATTCTATGCCTAATGAAATTTTATGGTTGATGCAGCCTCCATCCCCACCCCATCCCATGCTTTTTAACAATCGAAATCTTCTGTATTCACTTAAAACATCACTGTATAAGATATTTCTTTGAAAAAAGATACAAAAAACAGCAGAACTTGATGATGTTTGATAGCACCAATGTAGCCAATCACAGCTATTAACATCAAAAACACTCCTGAGGCAATGACTCCGCCCACTAAGGCAAGATTGACAACAATCGCCACCACTTTACAGTAGGCTGCTACACCAATAAGAATTACAGCTACAATCTGCAAGATACAAAATAGATTTAATTATATTAAGACCACCAACAATTGTGAGCAGCACAATAAAATTATACTTTGTAGGACTTCATACAACTTGAGCTGCCTCTCCTAGTTCTTTTACATTCACTCTTACTGAAAGTTGCCTAACTGCCTGTCCTAACTGGCAAAATGCTCAAAGACAAAAATTATGATATGTTGGAAGGTGTTCTGATTTCACATATATGTTTTGGCAAGCAGAAATTATTTTTTGTGCACAAACTTTGGTAACATTAAAAAATAGTATATATTTAGTGTTTATAATACTTCTTGTAATATTCAAATGTATCCAGCTGGTTAGCAGATAATGATATAAAACAGAAATATGGTAACACAACATGCACAATGATCACTTATTTGTTGTAAAAATAATAATAAAGAAAAACATTCCATATTATTAAAAAAATGTACAAGCAATCACAAATAAAACTTTATATTTAATATTACAAACATTGTCAAGATGAAATGATATTGTATTACAATTAACATATATTACAGGCGGGGCAGTAGTTCACAAAAATTGTCTCCCCTGTAAATTTGTTTACCTGCCATCTGCTCAAATAAACAAGATGTGTGATGACACAGTCGCAGTAAAAAAAAAATCAAATTTCTAATATTTGCGGTATTTTTTTACATTTCACATACTAATGTATCTTATGATGCAACAATTGCTGTAATTGACACATACTTGAGAAATATACAAATGTTGTTGATTAATTCATAAAACATTGTTTTAAAACCAACTCTATCTGATGGTCAAAACTGTATGATCATAAAGAAAAAAATCTAGCCACCCTCAAAGGGCATGGGCGGAAATAAAATTAAGAAGTATTACTAAATATATAATTATGCACCATATAAACCATGTGAAATTGATTTCTGCATATGGCCTTTTTCAGGATCCACTTTTTTCAAGTTTTTAAGTAGGGAGAAAATGGACTTTTCATTATATTTTTAGCTCGCGAGTGATTTGTACTCACTATGAAATAAATATATAGGGCAATTAAAGGGGCATGTATTACTTTAAGTATTTTCACTTCATTTAATTTCAAGATTTTCGGAAAAGTTTTAATTAGTATTTGAGATGTAATAGAAGGGTGGTTACTATTTGGTATTCTTTTAGAGAGATTTGTTGACAGTTTCCTATTTATACAAAGTTGATTCCTGAAAGAAACCTCGGAAAGAATGCATAGGAGATTAAAATTCGATCGTGTTTGAACTTTTATTCTGGAAAAACGCTACAAAGGGCGGGCATAAAAATTTGCACATGGATTAACAAGGATATTGGCAATCCGTGTACAAATTTTGGTCAAAATCTAAAGATGGCCTTTTTGGGGATCCGCTTTGAAAGACAGACACTAACTTGATCTTTTAATAGTTTTATGCCGATTTGTGCATCGTATATGCATGCATACGTTCTCCTGTGGCAATCTACATTGTTTTCATATAAATTAAAAATATAGGAATGAAAAATATTAGTATTTTTTTCATTGGAAATAACTTTTATAATTATGCATCTATGGTAAACAATCCAAAAGTAACATTTCTATCTCATTTAAGATGTATTCTCCTGAGGGGTCAAAATTTTCCTGCATCAAGTTTTTCCCGAAACCTACATTTTTATAATGCTAAGACCATGTAAAAAATCATTTTTGAAGAGAAAACCATATGTCCGTGTGCATTTTTTTGTGCTACAGTCATATGAAAACCCCTATTTTTTGACGTTTTTCTGCAAATTTCATCACTTTTGGCCTATTTTGGGGCCATTTTTGGCTAAAACATGGATTTCTAGCATCAAGTTTTCTCTCAAAGTTTCCAGATTGTTAGATCTCATGAGTCTGAAGAAATATCACTAATAAAAAACATAGGTCCGTGATGATATAAGAAAGTTTTGTAAGAAAATGGTGTTTTTTTGGTCAAATTCAAGGCTTTGTAAAATCTCTAAAAATTTAGATTTTTTCAAAATCCCCATCAACTGCACACTCAAAACTCACCATTTTTTGTTGAAATAGTTAGACAGCTATATCTTGAAGAACTTAGAAAAGAAATCATTTGAATAAGTTGAATACTTTCCTTGAAAATTAATTTTTATCACACCTACCCCAAAATCGGCTAAATTCTGACAGAGATCGATGGTCAAATGTGGTCAAAACTTAGAATTTTCCATTCCTTGAAAACTACTGGTCGTAGGTACAAAATTTTTTGACACAATTTCGGAGGGTCATTATATCACACATATCAATAAAAAAAATGTCACTTATACGGCAAGTTTAAGAATTAATCATGAACGAGATTTGAACGAGACTGAAACCTCAGGAGAATACATCCTTAAACGAGAGCTCAATTTCTATTGTTCTATTTCAACCACTTCCCCGCCTGTTATACCACAGACAGAGTGAGTTTGTCTTTGGGTCTTTGTTCCATAACTAGATTTTGTATTTAAATTCAATATTTATATACATGCAAGTGATTACATTTGTCAAGAATCTCTGTTTAAATCTACAAGTATCAACTTCGAATTTTGAAGTATGAGCTTGCCTCAAGGGTAAACTGATTGAAATTAAATGATGATTATGTAATGCCATGAAATGTTAGGCTAATTGTGCTTTTTCATGTGGTTGTTGTTTTTATTTAAAACTTGTAAGGTCATTTTATTAAATATCTAACCTTTTTGAAAAATTAAGGGTGGATGGGACAATTATATATATATATATTTCTTTTATTTCATTTATCGATGTGTGTACAAGCTACATATAGAACAGAACAGAACAGAACAGAATTTTATTGGATGAATCCATATTGCAGACATTGCGTATTCTTTGGTCTAGTGTGGCACAATTACCACTAAATCAATTGATTTTATTTTTAATTGATGCATTTACATTTAAAAACACTTTAAGTTCAAACCTGCTTAATTAGTTTTGCACAAAAAGTAATTTTTTCTAAACAAAAGATGAACAAATTGTTTTACCTGTAAATTATTAACAAAGTAAAATTAATCTTTAATATATGTAACACATCTGTTCTAACTACACACAGCTGTTACAACTCAACTTCCATTCAACATAAAACAAAGAAATAAATAAGTGTTAAAATGAAAAATCATACATTGCACATCTCCCTATATGCCTGAATTTTGCCTTTGGCAACTTTAATTTGGTACCATTTTACAAAGGCCTAGACAAGTTATTTCTATGTTTGGCGTCAGCGCATGCATTGAAAATGTGTCATTTTATAACAAAACAAACAAGGGATGTTTTTTGTTTTTGTGATTAAAATGGCATTTTAATTGTCGTTGAAGAAGACCACAAATATAAATTACTATAACAAAATTTTTGAAAAGGACTGACATGAAATGGGGAAAAAATAAGCAATGATCAAAACAATATTGTCACTGGATTCAACTGAATTCTGAAAACTGACTTTTAATGAACATTGGACAAATCAAAGTGTGTTATTTTCAAAAATGCTTCCCTTGTTTTTGTTTGCTTGCCTCATATCCTCCTACATTTCAAAAATAAAGTTGACGCCAAACAGAGAATTAAATTGGTTTGGTCCAACCTATCTTTCATAAAAATTGTTAATTTGATGAAAACTTGACCCATCTTTCTAAATTATGTTTTGTTCCCCCATTTTACGTTTCAAGATTGTGGTCATGGCGTTAGTAGTCTACCTGTATGGGTTTTATTCATATGTTTATTATACTATAGGGAAACGGGACAGAGAAAAGGGAGCTTTGGGTACCCATAAACCGGTTTAACCCTACTGCTGGCTTTTACTAGTGCCGATACCAAGTCCGGCTGTCCAGAGTTCCTATCGTTGTTTACGTTTGACTTTTGTATTTTTATTGTGGGTTTTTTTCTTGTGCAGTTCCTCTTTACTTTGTGGCATGTGGCTATATTTTTCGGCCATTGAAGGTGTTTCCTGTTATCTTTTTTATTCTACATCTTTTCACAAAATTTGAATATTCATTATAAATATTAGTTTATATAATAGTCAAATGAATCAAAACCATGGATTTTTCTAGCATTCACCTGACTGTTTTAAAGGATAGAAAACAGAAGGGAAATGGGGAGTCTTTCCAAATATTTAACAATTTCAAGATTTATTGATTTTTGAAATGAAAAAAAAAATTTCTAAATCAAGCCAAATTTATTCACATCCAAGATTTTGGCCTTAAATTTCAAAATACTCTGATAAACCCCCCAAAACATATAGTCACTCTTTGCTTAATATCTGTTATTGTATGTTATATTTTTAGCTCTGATGGCGATATTGTTGAGCTACCCTACTGAAAACTGTATATCCAATTGATAAGTCATGGAATATTGCTGAAAATCGGTCTGACAGTTACTGGAGAGAAGATTTTTAGAAAAATTAACAGACATGTTCAGATAGGAACAGACAAATAGTCATGACTAAGGCTCACACGGCCCTTTCAAGCCAGGTGAACTTAAAAAGTATCGATTGTGTACAAAAAACACATGCATTCAAAAAAATACTTAGTTTACGGGGGTAGACCTGGGGTAGGAGGAGATAACTCTGTTTTTCACTTTTTTATTACTTACACAAACAAAAAGAATCATTACAATAGGTATGATCAAAATTTCAAAATTGCAAAATTTTTTTACACACAGCAAATATTTCATTTTGTCATTAAAACATATGCCCAACATCAAGTTATTCATAATGAGTGCATTTTACTCCACATTTTTGCAATACTGTCCAAAGATAATGAAAATATGTAAAAGTCTGATTTCTTCCCAGGGAGGTAATTTATAGCACAGATTCAGCAATTTTATTGATTTTTACACACTTTATTCTAAATTAAGAAAAAATGGGACGGTGGAATTTTCTAAAATTTTAACATATCTTACATATACTATTTTTCTTTCTATTCTCAGTTTTTCGGTGAAAATTAAACGACAGAATATTTTACAAGAAGTGTTTAAAAGTGATCAAAATAGAGTAAAAATTTCAACCTATACTGTTCAGAACACCCATGTATTTCAGTTCAAACTAGTTAAATTTACTATCATTATTAATGCTTACTTTTACACATGTCTAAACTACAGAATTTTGCATTTGAAATAATTTTAAATCAAATAAAAATTTAATTACAGCCAATTTTATACATAACAATCAAGTCCTGAACGGACCAAATAATATGAGGAAATATGGTATCTTTGATGACCACTAGACATAAAACGGGACGGTAAAAATTGTTAAAAATTGCTTAAAGTCGACATGAACATGTATAGTTTTAAAACTGAAAATATGAAAAAAATTAAAAGAGTGGAAAATTTTAGGCTTTCCCAGGTCTACCCCCTTAAAATGGTTGAATATGATGAATATTTTTTTCCAAGATGTATCATGAAGAAATAAAGAGATGTCTTTCCAGTTGGTGAATTTTCCCGAAAAATTTTGACATCACAATGTTCAGTGACACAATTTGCCAGGATTGACACGAGGTTTGTTGGCCAAATTCATTCATTAAACATGTTAAAAGAAGTAAGAAAGTGGTCTATCCAAACTTATATAAAGCAACACCAAACATGACAGAAAAGAATTTAAATTCAGTTTAAATATGTAAAAACAAATCATTGTGAGTAAGTTTTATTTAAACTGGCTAAGTTGTATCAGAGGAGATGATCTTGATTGTTTTACCATTATATTCAGTGCTACACTAAGTACCTGCCAGATAACCATGGGACCATCGATGAACAATTGTGACTAAATCCGATTTTGAATGGTCTGGACCTATCATACATATCATATGAAAAAGAAACGAAATGGGGTAAATGTCAAGGAGACAACATCCCATATCCAGGTTAAAACGACCCAAATCAAAGCATCTAGGGGTCACCGTAGGGTCTTCAACACAGTGAGGAACCTCATGATCACACCATATAGCATATATATTTTTCATGTCTCAGTCTATATTGCCAGCTGGGCCCCTCGCAGTTAGGTTAGTAGCCCAGCTGTATATTCTACTAGCCCAGTGCTAAGTGTCTAACAATAAATGCAAGAAATTCTGATAATCAGCTGGGCTACTGGTTCAAAATTTTTAGCAGCCCGGGCAGAATTTTAGGGACTATGGGCTACTGGGCCCTGGTTAGGTTCATCCCTGCGAAGAACTTTTCTTACTTCCAAATGTACATGTAGTTCCATTGATTTCAGTTGTGTTTAAATATGGTCATATGCTAAATTATGTCCCCCTGCTGGTGGCCTGGTCATATGCTAAATTATGTCCCCCTGCTGGTGGCCATCTTTATTAGGGTACACATCTACCAGATACATGATTTAAATTAGGGATAAAGTACAGACAATTGTGACTAAAACTGTATCTAAATAGTCTGGACCTGTCAGATATATTTTGAAAGGGGACCTCCCAGGGCTATTGTGACTAAGTTTCATTTCAACTTGCCCAATAGGTTTCAGAGAAGATCTTTTAAATGGGTTACCATACCATAGGGCCAAACTGTAATGCCAAGCTAGATATGGCTGTCAGGAATGGCAGTTATCAGTACACTTTGCAAGTAAAACCCTTACCCTCAAAGTCCAAGATTCTTGCAAATTACAGTAATAAATGTCGGGAACGACTGTAATCCAAGTACATGTACTCCCTGTTTGACACAGAAAACATTTGACAATGTTTGATTGGGCATGATTTTTCTTGACATTTTTTAAATCAAATTATCCTTAGTTACAATTGTTACTAAAAAGAATTTAAGTATAGTAGTCTAATTAATTCCAAAAGTAACTGTTTTTTTTAAATGCTCAGGATATTCGAATCACATTTTAGAATCTAAGTATTCAGAATTTTATTTTTTCCAAACACTTGCCAAAATATAAGATTACATGTATATGCTAAACAAGAGTTGTCAGAAGACAACATAGCTCGCCGGGGATTCCAGTAACCTCAATGCACAATAAATTAGAATGTAATAGAAAGCTCTCTTCACAAGAAAGTCACATATCAAATATAAACACCCTATCACTACACAACTTAATTCTAGAAGCAAGTTGAAGGTTTTTTAAAAATTGCCCTAAGGGTAATGTCAAGGTCAAAATGTCTACAACTATGGTACCATCAGAAAGCTCTCATCATAAGGAAGTTACATACCAAATATACAATGTAAACACCCTACAACTAAAAGCCTACCTTCTAGAGGCAAGGTTAAAGTTTTTTTAAAAAATTGCCCTCAGGGCAAGGTCAAGGTCAAAATGTCTACAAATTTGGTACCACTAGAAAGCACTCATCATAAAGAAGTTACATACCAAATATAAACACCCTACCGCTAAAAGCCTACCTTCTATAGGCAAGGTTAATTTTTTTTTTAAATTGCCCTCAGGGCAAGGTCAAGGTCAAAATGTCTACAAGTATGGTACCAGAAGAAAGCTCTCATTTCATAAGGAAGTTACATACCAAATATAAACACCCTACCACTAAAAGCCTTCCTTCTAGAGGCAAGGTTAAAGTTTTTTTAAAAATTGCCCTCAGGGCAAGGTCAAGGTCAAAATGTCTACAAATTAAGTACCATCAGAAAGCACTCATCATAAGGAAGTTACATACCAAATATAAACACCCTACCGCTAAAAGCCTACCTTCTATAGGCAAGGTTAATTTTTTTTAAAAATTGCCCTCAGGGCAAGGTCAAGGTCAAAATGTCTACAAATTTGGTACCACTAGAAAGCACTCATCACAAGGAAGTTACAATGTACATACCAAATATAAACACCCTACCGTTAAAAGCCTACCTTCTATATGCAAGGTTAAAGTTTTTTAAAAATTGCCCTCAGGGCAAGGTCAAGGTCAAAATGTCTACAAGTATGGTACCAGAAGAAAGCTCTCATCACAAGGAAGTCACATACCAAATATCAACATCCTAGCTATTCAGGTCTCAATTCCACAAGCCAGGTTAAAGTTTTGCTGACGCCGACGCCGGGGGTATGACAATAGCTCTCTGGACATTCGTCCCGGCGAGCTAAAAATATAAGTTGGACATTTTCAGGAAATTTATCAAACTTTGAATCAGAATCCGAATTTCAGGATGATTTTGTGTCACATGCCACATGTGTCCATTTGTCAAAAATGGCATGTTGGGGCCATTTGTTTGCATCAAGATAAATATCAATCAAAGCACTGAACGCTGGAGTGCTGTTTTAGGCACTTATCTTTGAATGCTTGAACTTCATGAATTGTAGGTCTAAACCTGCTAGCTTCAACCTGTTTATTTTGTTACATGTATCTCTTCATAAAATATTTAAAAATTGGACAAGTTCTCAAGATGTTTATCTTTTCAAAAAATATTATGAGCCCCATCTTATTACCTTCAAATTAATTTGAAACAATCCTTTTTGTTGGGAAATGCACTAAATTATCAACTCCATTGACCACAAACTTCATTATGTCATCAGTGACACTAGGATCAAAATATATATAAATTTGAAAAAGAAAGGAAATGGGGTAGATGTCAAGGAGACAATCCCATCTCCAGGTTTTAACAACCCAAAACAAAGCATCTAGGGGTCACCATACGGTCTTCAACACAGTGAGGAACCTCACACCATATAGCAAGCCCTAAATGGCCCCAAAAAAGGTAAAAAATGTGAATAAATCAATGGAAACAAACCACATCCAATAACCCAAATATCAAAAAACTAAAATTTCATAAGAAGACAAGGACAAGCCAAATTGTTTATCATATGCAGNTGGGGTAGATGTCAAGGAGACAACATCCCATCTCCAGGTTAAAACAACCCAAAACAAAGCATCTAGGGGTCACCATACGGTCTTCAACACAGTGAGGAACCTCACACCATATAGCAAGCCCTAAATGGCCCGAAAAAGGTAAAAAATGTGAATAAATCAATGGAAACAAACCACATCCAATAACCCAAATATCAAAAAACTAAAATTTCATAAGAAGACAAGGACAAGCCAAATTGTTTATCATATGCAGATGATGTAATTCTGTTGTCAACATCTGCAAGGAGCTTCAGACCTGTATCGATAAATTAGAAGCCTTTTCAAATGATTGGGAAATGAACGTCAATCTCAAAAAGTCAAAAGACAAAAATATTGGTCTTAAATAAAAATAAAATATAAAGGTGAACTCATAGAAAATGTACAGAAATATAAGTACTTGGGTATTATTTTTACTTCATCTGTAAGTATCACTAACTTAATTATTTTCTAAAATATAATGGGAGGACGGAAATGCAAAATGGTGTATGGTCACAGCAAGAGACCAAATGAAAAGAAAATTGCTTCTGTATCTGTGACTTCTTTTTTTGTGTGAAAATTTTTGTTCGCTTCACTTTGGTAAATTATCATGATACACAAAAAAATGACCAAGGTAATGGAGATGTTATGTATCTGATCAATTTCTAATTTTGACAATAAAATATGATTAAATATGTTTAAATGACCAATGAAATTGTCTGTACCATAAAAGATGAACATAAGATATACAAAACTAAGACCTGTTCAATCCAAAATCCATGAAATACTAGTATGCAACCTTTTTATTAACTTGCCTCCACACAAATGTTGGTTGCATCAACATCATATCCAAACAAGGGATCTGTGAGCAAATGCTCACTAGTAATACCCCCGCTTCTAATAACCTGACAAAGTTGGTAAACAAAATGTAGTACCCCACAAGTCTTAAAATGTGTCCCACAATATGGCATGCCTACACAAAGCTTCTGACAAAATTTGTATCATTTACCAGTGCAGAGAAAAGCTGTATGAAAGTTGTGAGGGACGGACAGGATGATGAAAATTAAACTAAGTCAGTATACAGGAAGTAGCATTCAGACAGGTCTGAAAATGCATCCCACAATATGGCATAACTATACAAAGCTTCTGACGAAATTTCAAGTTTGTATCATTTACTATTGCAGCGAAAAGCTTTACGAAAGTTGTGAAGGACGGACAGAATAATGAAAAAATTGACTAAGTTTATAAACAGGAAGTAGCATCCCGACAGGTTTGAAAAC
>MJUU01071506.1:58536-71188 GCA_002080025.1 Modiolus philippinarum
AAATTTCGAATATTACCCTAAAATGGGATAATATCACGCACGGGGCTCAACAAACCACTGAGACCTCGGAGTTCAAAGGATTTGGAGCCCGGAACCCATTAATTGGAGCCCGGTGAGTGCAGCCCGGACTGAGTCCATTAAGTGGAGCCCAGTGTCCTTGTGTTGGAGCCCGGAGCCCGGTGAGTGCAGCCTGTAGTCCAGTGAGTGGAGCCCGAAGTTCTTTTGTTGGGTCCCTAGTTTTGGAGCCCCGGAGCCCCATGTTTAAAAAGATTGGAGCCCGAAGCCCAGAGTCTGTGTTATTACCCAATTAAAAGCTCTCCATATTCACACGGGGAACTATTGTGTGTCTCAGTGCGGTTCGCGGGTCGGCTTTGAAGTTAGCGGGAAGCGTGCAGATTAGACTTTTTTCGGTGAGCGGGGAAGGGATAATGCACGAGAAAACAGAACTGATGTCGGGAACCGCTTGAAATTTAGGTCGAGCACTGGGAAAAGGTTTCTTTTAAGTAGTGTTTGTAAAATATTTCCCGTCCGGGAACTGGAGACTGTTGAGAAAAAAATGACGGAATTTCGAGAAGGGGACTCAACAAAGAATGAAAGTTTAAAATGGAGGACTGATTGCAATAAATAAATAAATAAATAAATAAATAAAAGGGAAAAAAGAAAATAAGCAAGAAAGAGGAAATATGGAAAAGCTATTTTTGACTTTGAAAACTGTTAATACACAACTTAACATCTTTTCGAGGCGTTAGGTAGCCCTTAAAAGGGCTTTTGCTTGCATATGTAGCTTCTGACTTCACTTCTTCTTTGGTGTCTTGACTTTCTTTTCTATTGTAGTTTTTGTCTTTTTATGAGATTTAGCGTCCCTTCCGACTGGCTTTGTTGTAGGTTTTCTTGTCTGCTGTTTTTTTGAAGGTTGGTTTCTTTGCCTTTGACTCAGTCGATTTCTTTTCTCTGTCTATGTTGCTGTCCTTTTGGGCATAATTATTTTCTCTGGTTTAGGTGCTTTGGTTTTAAAGACTTCCGAATGGGCTTAACACCCCATTCCTTGGCTTGTTCATCTACTCCTCACATGCCAAGCTTTACAGTTCGTTTTAGCATCAAAGAAACATATTATCGATACTGTCATAGGTGATTTGATAAGACAACAGCAGATTGGAGTGAAGGACAATTGCCATAGAAACGACATTTCTAAACTGAATAATAAATTTTCCAGTTTGGCCATACCATTTACATTACCAGTTGAAAGGAACGTCATTATCACCGAAAAATTGGAAAATCGAACCTTTTGAACGAGGAAAGCTCGGCATGTCAGTGCCAACAGATCGAAAAATCTCGCCGTCGGTTAAAAAGCTCGTATAGAGCTTATGTTAATTGAGTTGTGTTCACCGACGTTAAATAAAACTTACCTTTACCTTTACCGGGCAACGGGTGACTGTTGTTGTTGGGGCACTTTGCCAGTTTGATTGATGTTTGTTGACTGTCCTGCACCAATGACCAATAAAGACATGGGTGTGGCGTTGCTCGACGGTTGGCCAGGGGGAGGGGGGTTCCGCTCGGGCCGGTGTTGGGGGTCGTCTTGAACTTACTGTGAATATGGGTAAGGGTTCATTGTTGAAGACCTCATGGTGACTTCAAGACGAAGAGCAAAAATGGGAGCGTTGTTTTTGTCATGTGTTTGTGGAGACTGTATCATGTGCATTTACTCCATATCCTTTCATTCACCATGAGACCGTATCTGAGACGTTTTCAGAAATTGGTAAATTTTGGTTATCTCCCCTGATCACGATAGGTCCGCCATTAAGAGGTTGACGGGTACCACACACAGTACATTACTTATACTGATAAATTATTGAAAAAAAAACACTTTCTAGCTTTTATCATTTCAAGACATGAGTTTGTTTCATCTACATTTGAAAAAAAGTTTTAATTGAGCATTGATATTTTTTAATTTATTATTAATTATAAAATTTATAGGATTATCCAGAGATATATGCTTAAAGTAAATCTTACAGCACACTAAAATACACGTACTAAAATATTTCACAGAGTAATCATAAAACCTGAAATGATACATGTAACACCCCAATAAACAAGTTGTCAACCTTTCCTGTGAATATACGTATACTCTATGTTGTCACAATTAACACAGGTACCTGTATAACCTTTGAAGTATGCAAGCTACTCTTAAATCTAGCTGAATGTAAAAAAAAATCAACAAGTTTTAACAAAACTGTTTTAAAATAAGCAAACAGTTTATCAAAAAAAAAAAAATAGATTTTCGATAAAAGAAGAAATAAATGAAGAATAAGATACACAAAAACATTTGTAATTTGTATAGCTAGGTTTACCTGTCTTCAAAGACATAATCTCAAAAGAACTTTAATAGAAAATGGAAAATAGGCTAATTTCGCGGATGTAATGTGGCAAAGTGGAATATCATTAACAAACAACGTCAGAAATACATCTTTTTGGAAGATGTGTATTGCAAGTGTTTTACTTGAAAAACATAACCGACAACTCAGATACAACGTAATTGTAAAAATTTGAAGCTTACGGGGAGTCCTGTTTTCAGATATCAAGATACTCAATCAAGGCAAATATAAAACTTAATGCAATACACACAACTTACAGAACAGAACACATCATGACCATATTTGAAGCCAATGGGAAGCTCTTTTTTACCAAAAAAATACGATTAAGTTTATTAAACTATGAGAAATGCACATTTTGCAATATACCTAAAGCAAAGCTGACGGAGGACCCGCTATTTCAAATAACACAATAATAATACACATAAAACGTTTCTACATTCAGGAGTTGTAACCAAATAATGAAATTTGTAAAGAAATCATCCACAGGACAGTAAAAATTAACACAAAATAAAATGTAATCTTTAAAATATCTTTAGATTAAAAGACCTTGATTAGACTTATGTTTTACAATTTTCAAACCACCAAACTTGTCCACTCAAATCCAATAAATAAAAGTGCATTTAGTAAATCAACTGAATGCAAACCATCAGTCATTGCCATAAAAAAATCGGAATGTTTCTTTTTGGAAAATGTGATAAACAGAATACACAGATTTTACAGAAAAGGTAACCCGGATTATTTATTTTTTCTTATTTTTTTTTAGATTCACAATGACTTTTTAATTTATACATAAAAGAAGAAATTTTATTCATAATCTGGTAGGTTTTTTTGCTAATGAAGTATTTAATACCGGAAGAAAATGTGTATTTGGAATTAGAATAAAAACGGAAATATTTTTAACAAAAATAACGTAAAAGCTTTATCATATACATATATATTTATCAAAGTTTATTACAAATAAGTGTGATTTACTCATATAAATAGAGATTTATTCCAAATATGTGCTTAATATTACAATCTATCTTTATGTGCCTAATATAACAATCTATCTTTATGTGTATTCCGATGTCGAAAAAAAAAATAAATAAAATAAACAACAACGCCGAAAAAATATATTTCTTTACTTTTTAATTTATTCTTGGGCAAAATCATTAACTGATACGTATTTCTATTTTTATTTTGGGTGCATCTCGTGAATACGGTACCTACGGTACCTATAAATTTCAAATTTTCAAAAGCATATTACTACACTTAAATGTTAAATATCTGCCTTGAAACTTATTTGTTGCCATTGTGTTATCTTTTATCTTTTCAATATGTTTCTTACATGTTGAATAAACAGGTAATTAACAATTTAATTACCCTACCTGTGCGGTACCATTCAATAATGAAGTAATCGAAAAAGCCCGAGTCGGGTCAAACCTGTCTACCTGTGTCGGATTAAGTGTTCCGAATGGAACAAGATGGCGGCACCCACTAAACGTCTATAGGGTCTGTAAGTCTCGTCTCATTTTAAAACTTCCGGGTACATTTTTTGTATCCGGAAGTTGCATTCTGAAAATCCTCAATCCTCTTATGGCCTAATGGCACCAATTTTCACTTCCGTGCTGTCTATTTTCTCCAGGTGGCTTTTTCTACCGATACATTGTCACTCTAGTGCTTGCGCATGTCCGTAGTTAGATTAAGAATTGAGGTCTGGAAGCGTCCTGTTGATTGAATAAATGACGCTACAATCTCCAACTTGTTCTTTGTTTCCGCCTCTGTTTTTTTTTCGCCATCTAGTGGTGTTAGTAGAGTGGCAAGATTTATATGTTTCTAATTCCCAGGTCTTTTGATACCTTAGTGTACATTCTTTGTCTTTCCTCCTCATACTGTTGGCATTCTCGAAGGAAGTGTGTCACATATTACATAGCTTACCAACCAGCCACTGAAAATACGATCTATTTCAAGGACACATTAATACTTAGTACATGTGATTCTAATATAATATTTTTTTAGGATATTTCAGTCGTGGCGCGGGTTACAGCTGCTTATGAGTTACCTGCAATATTAGAAACATATATAAATAATGAAGGCCATGCTATTGTTAGATAGATAGATAAGATAGATAAAATTTATTTTAATTCGGCAAATTATACAACATACAAACTAAGCTCTAAGGAACTTTTTACCGAATACATAAAACATATAACTAACATTAAAAAACACAGCATGCATATATTAAACAAGTTTACATACATGTACATATAAGACAGGCAACATACCTTAAAAGACAGTCACAACACTTAACACAATGTTCATCATAGACAGTGGGAAAATCAAAAAGATCATTGAATACACATAAATAAAAGCACATTATTAATAGCGAAGCGCTAAGCATAGATCACAGTAAATTTCAAACATTAAAAATATTAAATGTAAAATACACTAAACTAAAAGAATAAGCAAATTTAAAAAGCGCCAAGCAATAACATTGGTGACAAAGCTGTTATCTACATGTAGAACTGTGACAATCCTAGCTATTCCAGGACTGCAATAAGCTTTAAATTGTGAAAAGCTATTTTTCAGCCCTGAAATGGCCAGGAAGACTGTTCCACAAAGAAGCTACTGCAAATTTAAAAGATTTAATACCATACCCATTGTTTTCTCCTGTGGAATCCCCAAAATATTATTGTACCTGAAAGAATATTTAGAGTTTTTTTCATTGTAGCCAGATTCTGTAAACAGACGGATGATATTTTATTAACTATTTTAAACTTTTCTAGGGCCATAGGTTTGTTCCTACGAATTTGCAGTGATGACACATTAGCTTTAAGAAATAATTCATCATAAGAACTGATATAATCCTCATAAATAAAACGAAGTGCTCTTTCTTGCACTTTTTCTATTTTTTCGATTTTTTTTCTGTGCAGAAATGTCATGACAAAGGGCAGAAAATAAAATTACTGAGAATGAATATATAAAAAATAGATAATTTGTTTAGTATATTTAAATAAGAAACCAGGCGTTTGAGAACACTGAGTTGCCTTCCCAAAGATGTTACTAATATTGTCAATGAAACATCAACAGATGATAATAAAGAGGAAGTAGAGTTCATGCAGATTTACAGTTAGCAACATATTACAATCTGGGAAAGCAGGCAGTCAAAGTTATCATACAAGCTCATCTCTGTTGGTAAATCGGTCTAAACTCAAGCTATTTATTAACAATATACTCCCAAAACTCAGTGGAAAAAGCTAGCAAGAAAATTTTCATAGTCTCAACAACATAAATGAGCAAATACAACAAATCGCTTTAAACAAAGTAAACCGAGATAATGATATGGAAGACCAATTACAAAATCAATCGCAAACTGGTAAAATATCTATACAGTATAATAAGGGACCGACCATTTAACTTGAAAAAGGGGGGGGGGGGGGATTATGGGTTTTTTTTTCCTGGACAGAAAATCATTTATCTTTTTAACTAGTATAAACAAAGTATTTTTTGAAACAAGCATTATTTTTGGGGGCAGAAAGCCCCCTTCAGAGTATTTTTTCATCATTTTTGCAGCCAAAATATTTTTTTCACATAAAATCAGCTTCAGATTTTTTTTTCGAAAAAAAACATAGCCGCCCCTTTCAGGTTAAACGGTCGGTCCCTAAGTATGAGTCCACGACAAACCCTGAAATTCAGAACATAAAAGAATATATATATGTCTTATTTGTCAACATCTAGCATGAATAGAAACAATAGGATGCGAAGAGTGTAATGAATGGAGTAGAGTATAACACCACAGTTATAAACAACATTTCAGGAAAACTAGATTTTGTTTGGAGACTCTGTAATGACAATCAATTATATGCAGTATGTACGGAGAAAGGAACTGAGAAAAGGGAACTAAAAGATATAGATCAATTAAAACAAAAATTAACGAACTGAAGTAGAAACAACAAGACCAGCTTTGTCAGTTTTTCCCCGAGCTGCACTGGACCTTTACCAAACTCAATGAGTAATGAGAGCTCAAAAATAAAACAACAAATGTCAACATCAGTAACAAGTCAGTCAGCACGGGTTATCCGAGCTACTAGTATACTGATTATGATATCGATTCAACACCGAAAACTATGTACCATCACACTGAAGAAATACACAAGTCACCCAAAGAGAAACGATCCAATAAAACATCTACCAACAGCAGAATAACGAATAAAATCACTGCTGAACGAAAACCAAAGATTATGTACATGTATCATCGGACTAGAACGAAAATTAGAAGATAGGGATAAAACCATCCGAATTATTGATCATTCTAATGCAACATTTATTTAACGAAGGATTTGATTGGTGAAAACTGACCGTCAATTCCACCATCTACACACCAGTGACAAAGTAGGTTCCCTGTTTAGTCTGGTTCCTAATATTGTTACAAATTCACGAGTTAAATATAGAATATGAAATTGATTTGTTGCATTAGAATCGCAATAACAGTCCATTATTTGAATACCCGAGGGCGTCAATCTTGATTTGACGGTCAAAATATCCGTTTACAGGCTCCGCTACGCGTCGCCTATAAACTGCATTTTGACCGTCAAATCTACGATTGACGCCCTCGGGTATTCAAATAATGGACTGTTATTGCTTAAATATCTGACACAATTAGAATGTCAACAAGACACTAGACGTAGTAGCCAACAGGATAGTCGACCGTGACCGCACAGACCAATCATGTCAAGTCAAATGCAACATATAATAAATAATGCGAGAGCTTTTGAACATCAACCAACTCAACATATGTGCATTAATACAGCACTCACTACTCAGATGGCCATTTAACTGCAGCAAGATATGCTGACTAAGCAGTCGACTACATGATTACCACTCTTCAATATAAATATTCCTGCTCAACATCCGTCTTATGACCCGTTCAATGGAAGCCTTTCCGAAGCCATCATAGCCAAGCTACAGGACAGTCAACATATCATACTTTACATATCAGAACGACTTTTTTTTGGGTAAAACTTCAATACATCTGTTACAGCACTATCCAATATTAAATTATTACATTCCTAATCAATCCAAAAGTATGCCACCACCAACACATGGATCAGCTCTTTTTACGCTCAACCAAATGTAGCAGTTCCATCACAAAATGTACTTCCGCATTTTCAGCCATCGCAGTACGTGCCACCACCCCACCCCAATATACACAATCCTTACAAGCTCAACCACCACAAGATCCAGTACCTTCTCCAGCAATAATATATACCCCTTCATCAGCTGATTATATACACGTCACTCAAATTCTAGTATCTCCAACCAGAGTAGCCATGAGGAAACTCATTTATACGTAAATACAAAGTCAACAACTGCTTATAGTCTCTCTCTAAACCAATTTATCATATGTTTAGTAATAAATACAGACGTTTTGAATATGTGATACAGTGCATGACGTTCATTCCGTATTCGCACTATGACGTCATACCCTTTATCGCATGGCTTACCCTTTATCGCATACCCTTTATCGCATGGCTTACCCTTTATCACATACCCTTTTTCGAATTTTTTTTTTCAATTTTACTTTTTTATTAAAAAAATTTTCGGGGGTTAAACATTTTTTTGGGAGGGGGGAATAACAAAGATTTGTCTGGGGTGAAATTTTTTGTGAGGTTCAGTTAAAAAAATCTATCTTTTTCCTTTACATGTTAGATTTAGTCCAAAACTTCTAGTCCTTTCCGCCCATTTTGAAATTTTCCTCTTCTCAAAATACATGCATTTTCTCTTACCGCTTTCAATTTTTGACAGTATTTTTCGGATAAGTAGTCCTCTGTTTTAATATATGATAAAGTGTATAATACATGGCAAAATCCGTATCACATGCCGTATCATCCATCATCCCTCGACCAATATCAGCCCTCGGGCCAGAGGCCCTCGTGCTGATATTGGTAACTCGGGATGATACGGCATGTGATACGGATTTTGCCATGTATTATTCCCTATTTTTATCATATGTTTAGTAATAAATACAGACGTTTTGAATATGTGATACAGTGCATGATGTTCATTCCGTATTCACACTATGACGTCATACCCTTTATCGCATGGCTTACCCTTCATCGCATACCCTTTATCGCATGGCTTACCCTTTATCACATACCTTTTTTTCGAAAATTTTTTTTCAATGTTAATTTTTTTTAATTAAAAAAAATTTGGGGGTTAATTTTTTTTTTGGGGGGGGGGCAAAAATTTTTTTGGGGGGGATAACAAAGATTGGTTTGGGGTGAAATTGTTTTGTGAGGATCAGTTAAAAATTCAAGCAAACTTTTTTCCTTTACATGTAAGATTTACTCCAAAACTTCTAGTCCTTTCCGCCCATTTTGAAATTTTTCTCTTCACAAAATACCTGCATTTTCTCTTACCGATTTCAATTTTTGACAGTATTTTTCGGATAAGTAGTCCTCTGTTTTAATATATGATAAACTGTATAATACATGGCAAAATCCGTATCACATGCCGTATCATCCCGAGTTACCAATATCAGCACGAGGGCCTCTGGCCCGAGGGCTGATATTGGTCGAGGGATGATACGGCATGTGATACGGATTTTGCCATGTATTATACAGTATTATTCCCTATATTTACATCTAGCTCTATAACCTTTCAATCCAGAAATACAATGCAACAAGCAAGCAGTATGAGTATACACAAATCGACTTGAATTGATTGGTTGATTGAATATTCAGCAATATTTCAGCTATATCAAGACGAGAACAAGTTTGTGAATAAATAATCACTTTGGGGTATGGAAAGGGCCATGGGACGGGAAATTCTGACTTCCACTGGAAAAGTAGGGTGAAATCGAAAAGGGCGGAGAATTTAGCCTTGTAGCCGATCACCTATGGACCACTCAAAAAAGAGCTTGCTACAAGGGTTCTTTAACTTAAGGAAGCGTGGCATTTCTTCCAACACGTGGACCTGAGTTTACATCCCATCCGAAAGATGGGTTGTGTATTTATTCATCCCGCACAACCACGGAATGGGTCCTATTTCTATATCCCGGGACCCTCGGGGTCAGCATCCGTTTAGGAGGGGTCACACCCCGCAAGCCGGAGATACTAGGTCCGATTTCTATATATTTCTCTGATATATCCGAGCTATATTGGACATCATCTATAAATCAGGAGAAAACGCAATCCCAGTTATCACGGGTTTCTCCGAGCTATAATGAACTTTCTCCTAAGGGAGCAACCATTTGATTACTATGGGGGGGTGGGGGGGCTATGGTCAAATTTTTCATCCTGGATTTTTTTTTTTGCGTGTAACTTCTATCCTGGCTTTTATTTTTGTTCCAAGCCTGTCCTGGATTAACCCGCATAGTCATCCTGGATCTTTTTTTTTGCTATAGGTAACTGTCCTGCCTGACCATAGCCCCCCCTAAAAATCAAATGGTTGCTCCCTAATATGAAAAAGCCAGAAAGTCACCAATAAGAGCCATTTTAACAACCCCAAGCCTCAAGAAAGTACCACAGAATGCGAATCAAATGCGCAGAGCAGTAGCATATGTAACATCGAAGAGGTAAAATCAAATAAGGGATACCTACAAAGCATAACTAATAAACAATCATTTATAAATATTCAAGAACTTTGGCTCTGGTCCTTCGAATCAACCTATTTCAATGAAACGTTAACTTATATGGATAATTATACTAGATGTAGTGACTGCAGCAGCCCAATAAATCAGTGGCGGATCCAGAGTTTCTGCTAAGGGGGGCCCGGCCAATATTTTTTTTCAAAAGGGGGGGTCCGGAACCCATTTTTTTTAAAAACCCCTAGGAATTTTAAATATTTTCCGGACTAAGGGGGGGGGGGGCCGGGCCCCCCGGCCCCCCCTAAATCCGCCACTGATAAATAATTTTCCAGTACCTAGAGGCAAAAGAGGGATATCAATATTGTGGCAAAATAATTATGTTAAGGAAACAGAATTAGGTAACGAGAGAATTTTACCCATCAAAATACAGTGTACAACCAATCCTGCATGTCTGATAAACGTTTATATGCATGCAAAAAGGCTAACTCTGACCATGAATATTTGGAAAACCTGGATATCATACAACAATCAACGATAGATAAATATTAAGGCACACACTCCGTTATTATCTGCGGAGACATGAATGGTACATTAGTACACGACAGAAAAAAAGTCATGACAGAAAACTCAAAAAATTTTGTTACTGACAACCACTTATATGTACATTAGAATATGAATACATCACCAACATTCTACCATAGCAATTGTAAAGTAAGTGAGAACCGAACCGTCAGTCAAAGAACGAACAATCCATGGACAAAGGCAACATCGGAAACACTAAGAAACAAGGACACCACTTGAGTACGGGACAAAAAGAAAAATGAAGACACACATACAGATGAACAACACGGACTCACTAAAAACCATGGGTGAGATCAGGTGTACCGGTAGAGTAAGCATCTCCTGCTTCTTATAAGACACTCGCCGTGTTGAACATGTCAACTCCGGTAGTAAAGTCAAATCAGATAGAGGAAAAACAAACTTTAGTTGTAGAGGGAAAGATCTGTTGTCATCTGGGAAACAGATATTCCGTAACGATCGACAAGATCGTGATGTCGGCCGTAAAACTTCTGTAGTGATGACTTTAAGTTTTTGGTAACGTACCCTTGCTTAAGTAGTCTATTTGTAAGCAACGCGGCTCTATCAAGGAAGTCGCTGTATCGACCACAAGCCCTTGAATAGCGAATGAGTTGTGAGATGTAAACTCCATATGCTGGTGCTTTTGGAATGTTGCCACAAAGAAAAGGGAAGTTGACCATTAGAAAAGCGAAGTCATCGCGCCTGTCATACAACCTAGTTTGTAATGTAACTCTGTTGTCAATTTCATGATGAAGGTCAAGGAATGAGGCCGATGTGGAAGTATCTGTAGTATCCCCAATTTCAATAAATCATGTTCTCAAATCGACTACATTATGACATTTCAGACATGATCGAAACAACCAATGTTTTAAAGTACGATTCTCTAAATGTTTCGTTACACCATCTGTTTCAGCAACCATGTCCAGACAATTGTGTTCTAGATCCAGCAAACACAAAACGCTGGACAACAACCATTTATATTGATATGGGACCAAGTCGATAAACAATCCTACGAAAATATTTGTAAGAGCCTTATATCAACAATACATGGTATTTCAACTGATACCAAACAACAAATAGAACACCTAAAAAGAGCACTACAAAAAACTAGTTCCTAAACGTTTTTAAAACTGAAAGGTTTATCTCCAAATCTAAAGAAATAAATTAGCATCAGTAAACAATAGTATAGACATTGGGATCAATCTGCTAGACCAAGGGGTGATCATTCTCTGTTTATAAGAAATAAAAAATGCAAAAAGAGCTTTACGTAAACAACAACTTAAGAACCTATTGAGGAAAAACAAAACTTTCTGCAAAAATTAGAAAACAGTACAGATGATAAGGCATTCTTTCAATTAATCCGAAGAAACCAATCTGACAATAAACTAACACCACCTGAATATATCCAGAAGCAGAACAAAATTGGAAAACGTGAAAGTCAACATAGAGAAATTTTTGTGGAGCATTTTGAAGAATTAGCAACTACAAAACGTAGTTCTGAATATTATGACCAGTTCCTTGAAATATGTCAAACGAGAATTAGTATTATGAAGAAAATATCAGCCAATACTCATAAGAAACACCATACCGTTTCGATAATTGAAATTAAGAACGAAATTCGAAAGCTGTAATTATGATAAAGCAGCTGATGAATGGGGTATAACTAAATAAAAAACGTATAAAATATGCAGGATCCGCCATTTACGACATCTACCAAAGTATCTTTAATAATATTCTAAAAGAAGGGAAAATCCAATTATCATTTAAATCAGGTGTAATTACACCTATTCCAAAAAAAAAAAATGGTAAAGATCATTTAATCAGGTAATTATAGATGAATTACGATGATATCGGTGCAATCTACGGAAAGAAACATTTCAGATTTTTTTTTCATTTTATGTACATGTATATGAATGAAACACACAGTGCTCCTAAGATTCTATTGATTACAAAAACAAGATAAAAGCATACACCTACAATGGCCAGGAACTACAATCACATGCCACAATCAGTGGCGGATTTAGGGGGGGCGGGTGCCCCCCCCCCCTTAGGCCGGAAAATATTTAAAATTCCTAGGGGTTTTTAAAAAAAATGGGTTCAGGGCCCCCTTTTGAAAAAAATATTGGTCGGCCCC
>MJUU01071508.1:0-13806 GCA_002080025.1 Modiolus philippinarum
TGTGGTTGCAAATAGTTTTGAATGCATTCCAATAATGTTCTAAGTTAAGCTATGATCCCTGCTGTCAGCTATCTTCGATGGTGTGCCAAAATAATAAACAATTTTCAAAATGGATCATCAATAGATCATTTTCAACCAGTCTTGATTTACAGCCCAAAAAAATTGAGAAACAAAATGCGTTTGTGAAACACTAGATACAACCCCATATTCTAGTAAATTACATTCCAAAACTGCCAATTTTACAAATTTTTGACCTCCGTGACCTTGATATTTCATCTGACCTAATGTTTGGCATATTTATGTTTCTTTTGACCACAGGGACTTATTTTGACTAGGCCTATACACTTGCCAAAATTTAAATCTATTTTACAGAGTACAATAAACCTACAGGAAAACACTGCATCAAAAACTGACATAAAATTTATAAAATTCCTTTTTCAATTTTGCTCCCTGTGGGCCTCTTGTTTCTCAAAACCAGTAAATGCTACCTTTAATCCGCCAGCATACTCTAGTTGCGCAATGTTATAAGCAATAAAATACAGCCACCCCGTCTAAATGCAACAAATTAAAAGGATTCTAAAGTCAAATATGGAAAAACAGCCAAGTTAACTCCCTTTTAACCTCTTTGACCTTGACATTTTACCTAACCTATTTTTTTGCATATTTTTATTCCTCTTGACTAGAGCCATGCACATGCTAATTATAAAAAGTCCATCTTACATAGTTCAAAAGTTATAGCCATAGTTCAAGTTTCGGACGCACAGACAAACAAACAGACAGACAGGACAAAAACAATATGCCCCCGATCCTCGATCTGGGGGTATAAAAAATATACGCACACTTAACATTATCATCATCATCAGGAAACCATTCATACTTTTTCATGATTTTATTCAACATATAAACAGAAAATATTTTCTTCATTTCTTCACCCCCTTTATTATGCAATTATACCAAACATTGACAACCATGGAAAGATAATTATCTATTAAGTTATGAGTGTGTATAACATTTTTCATGTTAAGTATTGAAATAGCTATTAGTGATTTAAAAATATAAATGCATTTTAAGTCACTATTTTTACTAGGTTAAGTTTCTAATTTCATGTCCGTGAAAATATATTCTAAAAATATATGAATTTTTGACGAAATAAAAGATACAAAAGAAAAAAGAATCTAAAATGCGAAACCAAATACTCCAATTAATTTCTAAATAATCCAAACTGTTATATATTGAAAATGTCCCGTCTGAAATCTAAATTATATGACAAACGTGATGATTTTGACTTTCCAATTGTGAACTTTCCCTTTCTCTGCAGCAATATACCTTATTCCCCAGCATATGGAATATATATTTCACAATTTATTCGTTACTGTAAAGCGTGCAGTACATACAGTGACTTTGTGAAAAGGGCAAAACATTGTCACAAAAACTGCTAAGTCAGGGATATGTTTAGCCGTTGTTACTTTCGTCCCTTCAGAAATTCTATGGCTGTCACCACGATACATTTTCAGCTAGATTCGCGTCTTCCCGGATTTGACACTACCGGTTTTGACTTTACCTTGGATTGACCCACTGACAGTGTGACGGGTGCTGTATACAGAGCAGGACATGCTTACCTTTCCAGAGCACCTGATGTCACTCTGATTTTTGAGAGTTCACACTGTTAGTGCTTATGTTTTTTGTGTTGTGTTTGTAATATGAAAATGAAAGGAAATGGGGTAAATGTCAAGGAGACAACATCCCACATCCAGGTTAAAGCGACCAATAACAAAACATCTAGGGGGTCACCATATGGTCTTCAACACAGTGAGGAACCTCACACCATATAGTAAGCGCTAAATGTTCGTATGTTTTATGGGCATGTGGTGTCTTTGGTCTTCCGTCTTCTGGTGTTCTTGCTTTTGCCTTGTCTGTGGACTTTGATTTGTGTAATCTTGTGCTTTGATCCTTCGGTATTCTACTGCCGTTGTTTTATTCTCTACTGAATACCAAAAAATATTAACATTTTGGTTAACATACCTCCCTCCATTTAACATTTGTATAACAAATATGAAAAAAAAATGTAGTTTTTAAATGTTGAACATATTTGCAGTTGGATTGATTGATTAATTGATTGAAGTTTTCCAACTTCACCAATATTTCAGATATATCGTGGCGAGAACAGTACTTTTACGTATACTAAGCAATTAAAACAAGTATATAAAATATCAATATAAAACCATATAGCTTTATACAAGTAGAAACAAATGTGTAAAATGTTAAAAAAAACATAGCAGAGGAAATTTTGATTGAGCTGTAACATCATTAGAAATTAGATATTAGATACTAGTTTAAAATAGATCCATCTTGCTAAATACATTGATTGATTTTAAAAATTGAACAATATTGTCGCCAGCGAAGGTTGTAAACAGGTCTTTGAAAGAAACAGCAGAATAAAAATCACGCCTGATATCAGCATCATCTACAATTTTATCTCTTTCTCTAATAGTTTTGAAACATATCGTTAACTAAATGCAAAAAAAGACTAGAAATGACAATTATTCCTGAATGTATACTACTCAAAAAAAAAAAAAAAAGAAACGATACACAGTCTTTATCAAAACTTTCATTTTACCTTTTAGCAGAAAAGCATGACACGTTCAAAAAATATATTATTTTTTGCACGTAGGAATTAACGTTATGCCAAAACATGTTTCTTACAATTTCTGAACCAACTCCGGTCACGGTCAAGGTCATTTTCCGGAATTTCTGTTTTCAGACGTAAATAGTGAGTATGTCAACATTTTCATTCTACCAAACCACCACATTTTCGAACCGGCTGACTTCAAACCTCTGTTACTATGTCGACCATGAATCATGAAGGGCATATTTTACCGTTTTCAACTACCGTTCTCATAAGTTCTCATAAGTGTAAAGCGCGTGTTACGTGATCTTGACGTTGCGATGTCTCACGGCACTTGTGGCCATTTGATTTATCATTTAATGAGCATATCTGCTTAAGATTAATCAATAGTCTTTAGTTTCTTCTTCATATCACATAACAATGAAATGCGGGGGCAAAAATCAAGATCCACGGTCTGACCGCACTAAGTCATTGTCCACTTTGAACGGGGCATCGAAATATGGCACTTTTTTAGACTTTTTAAGGTGTCAAATTGTTAACATGATGAAGAGTCCGAATTACTGACATCAAAGAATTTCAATTATCCATCCGTTAATGGCAAGGTAAAGTAAGTGAGAACCGAACCGTCAATCCAAAAAGAACAATCCAAGGACAATGGCAACACCAGAAAAATAAAAGAAAGAAAAAAAACAGAGACACAACATCGGTACGGCACAGAAAAGAAAAATGAAGACACACACACACAAAAATGAACCAGGACCCTATAAAAAAACCATGGGTCAGATCAGGTGCAGCGGTAGAGTCAGCATCCGGCAAACTCGATCATCGTGCGAAAAAGTTCCATTCCGGATTTTCATCGTATCTGCTTCTGAATTTATTTTAAAATGAAATAAACAAATGAGTTTTAATGTTGAATACATTTACACAATAAAATAAAAACTTACAATTTCAAAATGCAAAAATATTTCCGAAATTACTTGTGTATCGTTTATGTTTTGAGTAGTATATTCATTTTTGTATGAAATTTCAGGTAACATTAGATATTCGAAACACTTCTGCAGTTGAACTATACCCCTATCACTTATTGTAAACATAAGAAGGGAAACAAAAACTGTATTTCTTTCTTTTTCTTTACAACAGGTTTTACATTTTTCGCAAACTGGAAAAATCTCGTCATGATAGTGATTTTTACCCTGTACGAATTATTAGATCTAAAACGTTTTAAAGTTTACTGCCAAAACTACAATTTTCTTTACTTTAAACATATTCATTAATAAATAGCACATGTATCAATATACAATTACAACAGGAAAAAATATAACAGGATTTGGTAACAAGCTAAATTTAGCTTTTATCAAAACCATCTCCTAACGTTTCTACTATTATAGTTATCTTACTAATTCGAGCCGTTCAGACAGTAGTGCAATTATATTGTGGTGCCCAGGTATATATATTGTATATATTTCATAATTTTTTGCTTGCGTAATCCTTTTTTGAAAATCATATCAAAAAAGAGATAATATCTCTTTGAGAAAAAAATCCATTCATCTTTGATTAATTGCAGGACAAGTACTAACAGCAATATGCAGTCATTATTCCTACACGTATGCTCTCCTATACTATAGTTATTGTTCTGGAACATGTGCAGGGCATTTGGGACTTGAATACTGCGACGACGACAAATTGTAAGTAAAATCAATGATTGCGAACCTGAAACATATAGTTTTGTGCAGACATAAGCTCCCGTCAAAGTTCAGTAGGGAAGCAGTCATGAGAATAGTCCTAAATTAACTTGAAATATACTTAGAGCAGTCATAAAATCTTGACTGCTCTGACCAGTCATAGAGCCCTGACTGATCTGACCAGTCCTGATCGCTATTATCTGTCATAGAATCCTGACTGCTCTGACCTGTTATAGAGCTCTGACTGCTCTGACCAGTCATAGATCCCTGAACGCTCTAACCTGTTATAGAATCATGCCTGCTATGTCCGAGAAGATAAAATTAATTGATTAAGAAGTAAGTCAAGTAATTTTACTCAAAGTCGGTAAAAGTAAAACAATAAAAGAACTGTAAATGCTCTAAATTTTATAACATAAAAACAGTCAGAGCTTTATGACAGGTCAAGGTAGTGAGCATTCTATGACAGTTAAGAGCTGTCAGGGCTCTATCACCAGAACAGATCAGAGCAATTAGGGCTCTAGGACCAGAAAAGATCAGCGTGGTCAGGGATATAAAATAGTTCTAAAATACAAAAAAAAATACCATAATAAACAGTAAATACTATGCTGTACACGTGTTTCAAGGAGTAAACTCTCATCAGCAGCCTAAGAATAAAATAAAATGGAAAACCATAGTCCAAAGGTAGTTCAAAAAGAATAACTCATTACTAGAAATATCGAAATAGGAGGTCAAATCCAGTATTAAGAACATCCACCGATTTCTAGGAATGAGGCCTCAGTATTTTGAAGGGGTTTGAATTTGGATAAAACGGTAAATTTCTATAAAACGCAAGGTGATTTTTTCATGTCAGACATGTATGACTGTTGGGCTGGGGAATTACCTCGGGTGCCTTTGGTCTACCAGCAGTGGCATCGGTCCAATGGTTTCAAAATATACAAAAACCCCAAGTTGCATAATAAACACTAAATTAAATATATAATTGCTATTATTACATACTTAGTAGAAATAAAAGCGTTTTTGCATGATCAATATGACCGGAAGTAAACTGTCCATATTTTCACACCCCAGGTAAATAATAGGTTATTTTATGCTCCTCGTGCATCTCAGACAAAATAAACGACTTCCGGTCCATATTGGCCTGGGCAAATAAACGACTTCCGGTCCATATTGGCCTGGGCAAATAAACGACTTCCGGTCCATATCGGCCTGGCATTTCTAAACGTCGGAAGTATGTAATAAAAAGTTTAATACATGTGCATTTCCATATTGACCTGATTATCATCCCTCGACCCATATTGTCCCTCGACTTCGTCTCTGGCCAATATGGGTGTCTCGGGATGATAACTAGGCCAATATGGAAATGCCCATGTATTAATCTGTATTTATTTGGCAGACATTTAAAGACCATTTTAATATTGCAATAAATTTGCAATTGAAAGTTTTTAAATGTTCGATCATTTGTGACGTCATTATTACGCTGAAGAAAATAACGTCACAAGTGGATTTTAATGTGTCATTTCTAGTCTATGTAAAAATAGGTCACTGGAACATGTAACAACTGTCAAATAATCGGTTACCTGGACAGCATCAAAACAAACACTATAACATAGATTATACTTATTGACTGGTTATGAAGGAATAGCAAGTTTGTTGCCCCCAAGACCCTGATAATTGACTGAGGTGTAGCCGAGGTCAAAAGTAAGGGATCAAGGGGACAAGAAACTTGCTATTCCCGAATAAACAGTCTATAAGTGTTTTATTATACCGAAAACACTAGATTTACAACTTTTGAATCAATTAAAGTATTTGTTTTCTATATTTTGTATTCTTATTAAAACATGCACAATTACATCAGTTTTCTTCAACAAAATTTAATCTACTGCAAAGTGAATAGCTATAGTGTTCATTGTAATTTGCATAACTAGTAAGAGTTGTCACTTTGAAACAATGATTTCAGTGCATTCTGAATTGTCAACATAACTCTTATCCAATGGGAATCACAAATGAACAGTCAAGTATTTTATTATACGGGAAAAGGTGAAAAAACAAGATTCACAATTTTTAAATCATCTTTGAATAATATTTCTTTAATTTCTAGTATTTTTTTTAACCAATAGGAAAGCAAGATAAAAGTTCGGGAAAAATATTCATACTGCCAGACAATAGTCTGAGAAACTACTGACCGGAAAATAGTTACAAAATTGTAAAAGGTGAAAAATAGTAGTTTTATTTTAGAGATTTTAGTAGTAATGTTCATATACTGAGGTATAACAACTTGTTATAATCTACGAGGTTATTATCCCTTGCCCATAAATTGGCAATTTAAACAAGGGTATGTTACCCATAACTTGAAGTCGTCACTGCATAAGTTTAACGGTCGACATCACGATCTTGTGGACCGCTATTGGATATCTGTTTCCCGGATAATAGCTTGACAGCGTTGTTCCCTCTACTAGACTACTAGTTTGACATGTTCAACACGATGGATGTCACATAAGAAGCAGGAGATGCTTACTCTACCGGTAGACTTTATCTCACTATGGTTTAATTTAGGGCCGTGTTGCTCATTTCTGCGTGTTTCCTTCTTTTTCTTTGCTGTACTTGTGTGAAGTTTTTATGTGTTTGTGATTCCGTTGTTGCTATTTATCTGGATTATTCTTTTTAAGACTAACATTTCGGTTTTCACGACTCACTTTAAGAAAGTTATCTAAAAAATAATTCATGGCAGGTACATTGTATATGATTGTCATCAAGCCATAGGCTGGGCAGTTATATTCAAATTCAACCCAAAGTGTTTGCATTGGCTGCGTGTTGGGCACATGCCTTCTGGTAAATTGGATTCAAAAACGACAAATTATCTGTTAATAATTAATTGCTGTTCTTAATATCAAAAAGTCCAGGGAGACCATACAATTTTGGTTCTACGGTTACTAAAATCTGTTGTTAAGGTTTGGTTAAACAATAACCTGTATCATGGCCGGTGTAAGTACGAATTTTGTCCCCGTTAAAAAGTAACATTTCGGTCGCTTTTCAACGTTGCAAAATGATTCTTCAGCCCTTAAATTTTGATCAGCTCAATTTTCAACGGACTCATTTTCAAATTTCAAGGTTTATTCTTTCAGCTAGAATCCCCTTGCGTTGTCAAAATTCAACTTTACACCGACTCCAGATTTTGAAAAAAGATAAATTCCAAACTATTTCTTTATTTCATCACTTTTTTTCAAATTTTTCCCACATTTTCTATTGGTAGAGACTTTATAATTCTTTGAACACTAATAATTGTTGTTTTCAAATTGACAGGTCTGATGGAGCCATAGCAGGTATAGTTATTGGTACACTAGTATTTATTGCTATTGTCGTAGCCATTATTTTGACTTGCTGCTATTATAACAAGCAAAGCGAAACTAAAGGAAGTGTGGTATATCCTTTGTACACAGATGGGAGGGCAAATTTAGCCAGAACTTATGGTAGGTAGTCAGTCTTTGCCATCAACATCGCTATTTCTGTAACCTGGTGTTCGTCATCAGTCAGGAAACAGTCTCCAAAATGTTCTCATTTGAAACTGTTTGGCTTATAGGCTTATATTAATTAAACATGGCTTGTTTTGTTTTTGTTTTTTTGTTTTGTTTTTTTTTTGTTATTATTTTTGTTTTTTTTTATAATGACATCAGGACTAACTGCAGGTTTTTTTACATATGACTCCAAAATCTTCACACAAAAATCTGCAGTGGCATTAGGCGCCACTCCCTGGGTCCGTTATTTTGGAAATTGTCTGGTTTTCTATAGTTGAACACAAGTGATAATTACTCAATTAGTCACACAACAGATGTCACTGAAACAGCTCCATATAGTTAATATTTAGGCACATTACATTTGGGCAAAATCATAAGCGTGACAATGTCACGTTTGGGCAAACAAAATAGTAACGATTTTTGTTACCCGACTCTCCATACTTGTAATTACGGGTAAAGTAATTATTGTTTAGTTAAGTCTTTCTAATACTCAGTCTGTTTAATCTTAAAAGGAATTCACCCCTATGGCATTTAGGTAACTTTGGTTTTAGCTATAGTGAGTTTCCATACATTGAAGGTTTGGAAGTAAATATTCAGTGTTGCACCACAAGATCGAAGATGTGATGAATTGTGTGCTTTTAACCTACATAAACGAAAAAAGAACAAAAAATGGTGTGGAGTCCTTTCACGTTCATTTTAACGAACAATTGTATACGTTTCACAAATATTTATTTTCATCGATGTAATAATCAAATTACAATCCACAAACTATATCAAAATACGAGCTATTAAAAAGGGCGCTTGAAATCAGAAAACCCTGATCTATTAATGACTTTTTTCAATTCAAATAAGATTCATCTTGATGTTTTTCGATTATGGTATCAGATTATATGCTTTACCCGTAACTGGTATACAGTCAAAGTATTTCTTCAAGTAATTGATAATTATATTTGTTTGATTTTTGTTAATAATTTTTAATTCCAGAACACCATCTTTACTCGAGGCAAGGAGAAATTCCTAATATTCATTCCACCTATGGATCAGCATATCCTTATGGTCATGCGCCTGTTGTACCTAGTGCACCACCATATCCATTACATACAAATAGGGAATATATACCACAAGTAGTTCCAAGTACAACTTATACCCAACAAAACAATGACCGACATGTACCTTATCCACCACATTCAACTTGCATCGGCCAAAATGGAAAGAGTTGATAAACAAGGGAAATAATATGTTGTTACATCATCTTTACCACTATATCAGTTTGAAGACGAATATCATCTTCTCAACTTAATTGTCTCAAGTTGTTGGTTTCATTCGTGATTTTTAGATTCTTTTGCATGTAAAATTGTATTTTTTATCTGCTTCCTAACATCAATGTTGTGATCAGACATAACAGTTATTTCAAGAAGACTTCTCAAATGCAAATTTGCGTATTATTGAAAATTGTTTTTGAGACATATTGCAAACTTTCAAACGGTTTGAAAAAAAAAAACAGAAATAGATGTTGGTCATCAAACTTTTAGCAAGATACAAAAATTCCATGTATATTTTTTGATGTTAAAACTAGTATTTTTGAAAACGGATCTGTTGAAATCTTAAAGAAATCTCTGTAATAAAAAAAAAAGTTTCAAGATCTGTGATTTTTAATTAAATAATTTCAGTTGTTACTATACCTATTGAACATTATGTTCTCTTATTCCAGTCATATACATTATTTATCTGAACTGCATGTATGAAGAGCATAATAGATATATTCACTTGCAGATAATGATTCTGTAGCATTATCCTTTTCACAGTTAGATCCTGCAATGGTGATATTTACTAGACGAATACGACCCTACAAATATTTTTTTTTTCATATTCGTGGGGTAGACTGGAACCGGTCCCCGATTTTCAACGACGAAGAGACAGGGGACTGGTTTGAAAAGCTCGAAAACTTTGACATCACAGCGCATATTCTCCTATAACGTCAGGGATTATACCAAAGTGGCCGAAGTTGTTTACTTTCTTCCTGGTCCCGCTTCACTAAACAAGAGGCTCTCAAGAGCCTGTATCGCTCACCTGGACCATGACTGACATAAATAAAAGGCATTTGCAATAGGAAAAACAAAACATAAAAATTAGCAGAATACTTTTTTTTCATAAAATTTCAGTATTCTTGTTTGGTTTCAGTGGCAACCGAAAGATCGACCATCCATTACAACCCATAACAGAATACCATTCAAAAAAAAATAAGCAGGGGTTCCCCTTTGATCAAGGTAATACATATTGCTGAATTAACATTCAGACCACAATTCAAATAAAAGCAGAGTTTCCCCTTAAAATCAATAGGGCCAAAGTAAAAACTATGTTCCAGATGGTGGCCATTTTTGGATGAGGTTAGAGACCTGCCAGATACATTTTTTGGATGAGACCTCCCAAGGGCAATTGAGGCTTAGTATTGTTCTAATTGGACTTGTAGTTTCTGAGAAAATCTTTGAATGTATTTTCCATAGGGTCCAATGTAAAAACTATGTTCCCCGCTGGCGGCCATCTTGGATGAGGTACCGCCCTGCCGGATAACTTTTTGGAAGGGACCATCTAAGGACCATTGTGACTAAGTTTGGTTATAATTGGATTGGTAGTTTCTGAGAAGAAGATCTTTGAACGTCTTTTCCATAGGGTCCAATGTTAAAACTATGTTCACCGATGGCGGCCACCTTTGATTAGGTACGGACCAGTTGGATACCTTTTTAGGAAGGGACCATCTAAGGACCATTGTGACTAAGTTTGGTTATAATTGGGCTGGCAGTTTCTGAAAAGAAGATCTTTGAATGTCTTTTCCATAGGGTCCAATGTTAGAAATATGTTCCGCGCTGGCTGCCATCTTGGATAAGTTCGGACATGCCGGATACAATTCTTAAAGAGGACCACCCAAGGACTTTTGTGACCAAGTTTGGTTCCAACTGGCCCCGTGGTTTCAGAGTAGAAGATAATTGAATGAAAAGTTTACGACGGACGGACGGACGGACGACGGACGCCAAGTGATGGCAAAAGCTCACCCTGGTATAGCCAGGTGAGCTAAAAAGTGTATTTTTAAACAGGATTTAAATCATTGCAGGATAAAAACAGTACGTACATTGTCAGGAAATATATAATCTATTTTTAATCGCTGCGAAACAGGCGAGAAATGGTAGCCGAACTTCGCATTTCTTCCTGTTTCTAAAGCTCGTCAAATGAATTTAATTTTTATTTCCCGACAATGTACATATATTGTATATTTATCATATTACACTTGAACAATTCACGTTTGGTTAGGATGTAAGAAAATTGGACCAGACTAGTATTAGAAACTGAGACTGCGGAATTTGCAAGGAAATCTCATTGGCGGATCCAAAAAGGGGGTCCGGGGGTTGGAACCCCCCTTTTTGGACAATCATGTATTTTTTAATGAAAATCCTTGTATTTTACTAAGGAATACCCCCAAATTTTCTCTTCACTTCTCAATTGGAACCCCCCCCCCCTTTTTTTCAAATTTCCTGGATCCGCGCCTGAATCTGGTATGTAAATTACCCTTGAACTTATTCCCTTTACTATTACCCTTTACTTAAATTGAAGTGGTTTGTTTGGAGGATAATAACTGTGAAAAAATAGGAACTGTTTGAAACGGGGGAAATAACAAATTACCGAACAGATTTCTCAAGTGATATTGAAGGATCTTTAATTTTATGAGCTTTAACGAGTCTCTGAAGAAATTCAGTGTCGGTGTTATGTCTGTTCATAAATAAGGTCTAAAATGAATATGTATTTTAAAGATATGGTTCAAAATGAGCGTGCGAAAGTTGAAATTATCAACAATCATTTCTACCTCATACTGCATGTAAGACTTTTGCAATAATCTTTGTCTTCTGAATGTTATCTGAACACAGTTAAAACAAAAAAACAAACAAACAAAATATGGTTGATTTAATAAATGTATCTCCACCTGACCTTCTTGACCGGGTAAAATTGTGTAATGCTGTGACTGATTCATTGTTTGTTCCTATATCAATAATTGAGAGTTCCTTCAAAGTTTGTAAAAAGACGACAAAATGCTACATTGTGTATGAATGTCTGTTTCCACCCACATTTGATGCATTGTGTTTTGTCTAACACAGAGGCTTATAAAATGTATACAAGTCATAAACTGATGGTGTGGACAGATTTATTGAGTCGGTTCTATTACTTTTAACTTCCCTTTTTCACTGACGATTTGCACAGCCTGTTTTTTTTTTTTCGTCTTACTTCCCTCATTAACTTTGAACTATTTTTTTTGAATACCTTGGATACAATTGAAAAGACAATAAACAAACAAATCAAACTTTTCCACCATTATTTATAGCCGATTGTATTTGGAACAAACTAAATTTCACTAGCTCAGATTTTACCTGCCCTTTGGGTTCACAAGCCCGATGGCCTATATTCACAGCAGTAAGATGGCTTATCACTCAGGTACATATAATTGTTTACTAAATAAATGAAAGAAAGAGAGCTGTAGCAAGCGTACTACAGTAATCATAAACCCCTACATGCCGATTTGGAGCCCTTTGCACAAATAATCTTACGATAAATTAAGTCGTAAGTTTTTAACATTTCATATTGCATACGATTAAAATTTGTCATAAGATTTTTTTGTGAAAAGCGATGCGGTTTTTTTTTCCATTCAGCCGTCAAGAAGACGACGATGTGGAATTATGAATTACCTCCATGAACGAGACTATTCATAGTTAAAAAGGGGTCAAGCAACGGAGAATACAGACTGTTCGTGGATCGCATCAAAAAATCATATTTGCCACAAAAATATTCTCTAAAATTCTTTTTTTATTATAACGCACTTTTGTCTAGTTATCTTATAGTTTTGATTTACGCGAGTTGTAAATAGGACTTTATAAGCAAGTGCTTGCACTTGCGAAGTAAATTTTATTGAAATACATTGTTTTTACGCATTTTAATTTACTAAAACGCAAATTAATTTTTGTAAACGGAGGTTTCTAACAACATACAAATAACAAAAGTTTTGGTATCGTCCGCGAAAAAAACTAGCTGAAAACAATACTTATGCGTACAAGGTATGATGGCAGCGACGGCGTTTTCTTTCATTCAATTGACCATTTTCATATCTATTTCTTTCCCCGCCATTGGCTCCGTTCTCATAACGTTTTCAACAAGGGAAGTAACCTACTGACACGACAGTGTGTTTAACGGTTCCATTGTATCAAGGTACAAAGCAGTAAAGTTCAAATACTAAGATATCTTTCATTAAAGTAGTGGTAATATCTTGATTGTCTTTAGATAAATTATTTCCAGTGATTTGGGTACTCACTGAAGTAAAAATCTATTAGTTTCCATGGAAAATATTCACTGACCTTCCTTACCCTAATGAGAGTCTGTTTGTTAGCTAGTAATGTCCCTTTGAAAAACATGGAAATTGTCCCCTAAATATGGAAATTGTCTAATAAGTTAATATATAAGGTAAATTGATAGTATTCATCGGGAACTACATGGCAGACATGAATGCATATGACCTTGGCCTCTTTATTAGGTTAGGTTAGGTTAGGTCTATATTGATGCTTTCCTCTCCACCACATTATCCACTTCTACTTCGTATTGTACACCGGAGTTTTTTATTTTGACTTCCGGTGTAATCATGCACATTAATATCGCTAGTGTAATCAAATTTACTGTCTGCTGTTCCCAGCATTAATCGAGTGCTATTTGTATTGCCTTACATCTTTAGATCAACTACATATGATGGCAGCGAGTTCCAAAGATCAACAACTCTGTTGTGATTCAACAAAGTTGTGTTTCCTAATGTTGGTTTCTACAAATTGTTTTCTTTAGTTTGTATCTATGTCTCCTTATTCTTGTGTAAATGTCAAGGTCTAATATACCTTCAGTGACGTCGCGTACGGTGTTGGTGATACAACGATAATCGCGAGTATTTCGTCTTTAATTTCTG
>MJUU01071508.1:18532-66228 GCA_002080025.1 Modiolus philippinarum
TATATATTTTGTGAACAATAAAACTTTACAAATAAATCCATCAGCCAAATATCCGCATCAAATAATAACAATTTTATTCTAGAAATTTGTAAATAAATTGAAGACACAGAACTGAAATAAACGGTGGAAACTCCACCTCGAAATTACCTAGCATACGAGTGTTCCTTCTATACAGTCTTCTTTTAAGACAGCTTGTTTATGTAACAAATCATACTATTCAGTTAAATAACAAAATTTTTAATTTTTATCGTTATTAGATTTATAAATATGATTTTTTTTATTCAAATGTAAATAAATAACGCAGTCACACAATATTTCTTAATCGGTAAATGGAACAATCTCACACCTGTATATGCTTCGAATTTAAAATAGCCTTGTTTAATAATTTTTATAAAAGATCATGTAAACAACGTATATTAAATAAAATGACGAATATGATTTATGTGTATTTAGGTGCAGTTTTCCGACATATTTAATTTATAGTTTTAAACCCAATATTGTTCTCTAAGAGCTGCTTCGAAGTTTCAAAACCTTTGTTAGACATATTAGAATAGATATAAAATAGATTATTGCAATATTGCATGGTCAGTTCTGATGTTTGTCTTCATTTAACCTCGCTATCGCTCGGTATAAAATATTAACAAATATATGATCTTTGTATAACGCCCGCTCGCAATAATATATTTCTTAATTAATGCATTATTAATGAGCGGTGCAATTTCCTCTTTAATAGAGTTACATGTATATACATCATTTTTTAATATCAAATTATTATATTTTGAAATTCCGTCAATATAAATATAGGACCTTTTGTGTTTTCTATTGAAATAATCAGTGGAAAATAAAAACCATTTTGAAGCACTGGCTTACACGATATCTCAACGTGATGCCCTACATTTTTATATTTGAAAATTTTGTCATTTAAACAGCAATATATGTGTGAACCACAACTGTGTTGTGTGACGTTTTCAATCAAAGGTGATAATTACACTGAATTTTCATGAAAACAAGTGAAATCGAAACGTGTACCGAGTACTCATTTATTCATGTTTGGTACTTTTTCTTTGTCTTTTCGTTTGTTTAAAGTATTAAGAAATGAAAAAAATAGTGAAGAATACTGAGGCCATATTGTTTAATTTCCATATAACTCATCATGATCGTTATTCATACTGGAAGTCAAATGCACACACATGAATGGAAGCCAAGAAATAGACATGACATTACGACAGTTTATTATAAGGAAAACAATGTATTTATGAAATAAAATAAATAAATAAAGGAAAAGGTGCGAAAAAGGGCTTATTTGGCCCAAAATTGCAGTAGATTTCTAGTTGCTCCTCAAGATTTTCTTTTTTTTTGAGCGTTTCAAAGTTGATGTCCGACTTATAGAAAAATAAATAAAAATAGAACTCATGAGGTCAAAATAGTTACAGAACTGAAGTCCTTTTTTGCGGAAGTGTGCGATAGTAACTCAATTACAAAAAAAAGGATAACGGTGTACACCTACAATGGCCGAAAACTGCAATGACATGCCACAAAACAGAAACGAACAGCTTTAGAAGAACACAAAGACAATCAATTCTTTCTCTCCATTTTATTGGCAGACTCGATACATAGAAAACATTTCTCGTTGGAATCGGACAAAGTTGAAAATTTCTATTTTTTTTATTTTTTTTTGTTATCTTGAAATTTCTGTTCGTCTAAATTCCATCCTCTCGTCTCATTGAAAATTTGCATAAAATCTGAAAAAAATTCTGCAAAGCAGTTACTGAGATATTGAATCCTCAATAATAAGCATAACATTGCGACCATCTTGGAAATGGCAGGGACATTGAATTTTTTTAAGCATACAGTATATAACTTCAGATAATGGTCTAAGCGTATACAAAGTCTGCATCCGTTTTGTTCAGTCATTTCAAAGATTATTGGAAAAAGAATAATAATCAGAATATCACAAAAATCTGTTAAAAATTTCTTAATGATCGTATGAGCCGAATTTTTTTTAAGTTTTGATTAAGAACGCGGTCAAATAGTTAAATATAACTATTTTGCAGTCTTCTTGTTTGTGACTGACGTGTTTATATTAAAAAAGAACTAAAACTGAGTTATCAGAACCTGACTTGTCTCTGGCTAAAATAGTTGCTTTGATAATATGACAGAAGAGGCATGCATAGTATGAGAATTTTTTTAATCATCATTCTGGCAGCCAAAATTTTTTTCACATAATATCAGCTCCAAAATATTTTTTCTAGAAAAAAAAACCCATAGCCCCCCCTTTTTTCAAGTTAAATGGTCGGTCCTTTAAAAAGGATATTATTTAAAGTGGTCATTAATTTTCGCAAATTGAATATTCCAATTGAAAGAACAAACATGTATAAAGATGTAAGGACTTTAATTTGGAGAGTTTTATTTTCGTCCTTCGATTAACCTCACGAATATAGCGAAAATTACAACTGCAGCATTACCCGTATACGGTATACGTTATACAATGTTGACTCTCACGGTCGCCAATTTTATGGTGCATAGTCTATTTTTAGCTATGTATTTTCAACTGCTAATAAAAAAAGAATATCTGTAAGCTGAATTGCAAATTTATTCTTTACATTTCAAACACAGACACAAAATTAAATAGTGGTATTAAAAAGATATGCGGGATTTCCCTTTTTTATGCCCCCAGATCGAGGATCGGGGGGGGGGGGGATATTGTTTTTGTCCTATCCGTCTCTGTCTGTCTGTCTGTTTGTCTGTGCATCTGAATTTTTTGAACTATATAAGGTAGACCTTTGATACTTGGCATATGTATAGGTCTAGTCAAGAGGAACATAAATATCAAAAACAAAAAAGAGAAATTAGGTCAGATCGAAGGTCAAGGTCACAGAGGTTACAAACGGATGAATTTGGCTGTTTTTTCATACTTGACTGTAGAATCCTTATTATTTATCGTATTGAGACGGGGTTTCTTTTATGTTATTGCTAATAAAATTGCGCAACTGGAGTATGTCAACAGATTTGAGGTAGCATTTACCGTTTTTAAGAAACAAGAGCCCCAAAGGGGGACAAATGGGAAAAAATGAATTTTTCAATTTTTTGTCAGATCTTGATGCAGTATTTTTCTGTAAGTTTCTTGAAGCATGTTTAAACAGATATCTTTAACAATTAAAACCATTTCAATAAACAAGAGACCCAAAGGAGCTTCATCTGTTTCAGAATAAAGGGGTTAAATTGGGTGTTTTTATGGTAATTAATAACTTTTGAACTATGTAAGATAGACATTTAATACTTGGCAAGTGTATAGGTCTTGTCAAGAGGAACATAAATATGCAAATAGATAGGGTCAAAGGTCAAGGTCATAGGGGTCAAAAAGGGTAAAATTGTGTATTTTCATATATTTTACCGTAGAATCTGGGGCATATGTAGTGTTTCACAAACACATCTTGTTCATTCTAAGATCAGAAAATAATGACCTGGAATCTTAAGCCTTTTTCTCTTTGTTTATATCTTTCATGAAGTTTCATATAATGTTTATTGACAAAATACTGAAGTTACTGTGTTACTGTGAATATAGTTTCTGCATATGGCCTTTTCTTCTTACGTCTCTCTATTGCACATCAAATTAAAACATCTGGAGGGCCATAAAAACCAAAAATTTGCAAAGATTCCATAGAGAACAAATAACCAGAAAGATATATATGAAAAGCCAAAATAAGCTAAGGACAGCTAGCTATGCATGATGGAAATGGTCGTTAGTTTTCAATATTGCAAATTGCATTCGAGTAAGCAGCGAAGTATTGACTACTTGGTTGGTGATTACCCCAGGTGATTAACAGTCGACCCGCAGTGGCATGTCAGTGGTAATAAATAACAAATAACCGAAGTAAACTGTCATTTTCGTTTCTGCAGATGACCATTTCAACAACTTATGTCTCTTCAGGGTAGATCAAATTAAAAAGTTTCGAAGATTACAAATCAAAAAAATTCCAGAGATCTAAGAGAAAACAAATAACCAAAAAGATCTAAAAGAAGGGTATAAGTTTTTAGCGGTAATTAAGTTTTGCAAATTGAAAATTATGTAAAGAACAAACATATACTGTAAACGTGGAAATTTTCGCGTGGTGTAATTTTTGCTATTTTTGCGATCAAGAAAAATCCGCGAAAATTTCCCCCACGCGAATAGTTTGATTTTGAAGTGACATATATTTAAAAGGAACGACATTGTCGAAAATGAAAAGCCTTGAGCTCGAAAATAACACCCTTGCGAAATGTTTGTGAAACAAATCGCGAAAATAACACCCCGCGAAAATTTCCGCGTTTAATTTAAACGATCAAGGGACTTTAATTTGGCGAGTTTAATTTTCGTCCTTCGATAAACCTAGTGAATATAGCGAAATTTGGAACATCGCAAGACTTACCTGCTGTACGGTATGTTTATACTATGTTGAAGCATTCGGTCTCAATTTTATTGACTTCTAACGTTCATATACATATCCATGTCAATTTTATGATTTGAATGTTTCTGTAATTGAGGCTTTATTTCAAATTTAATCCATTTCATTTCTATCACAGACACAAAATTAGACGGTGATATTATGAAAAGAATTTTTTAATTTAAAAAAGTAGAAAATATTGATCTGGATTCTTAATCTTTTTCTCTTGTTTTTTATCACCCTTGAACTTACATATAATGCTAAGAAAAAAATTCCGAAAATACTGTGAATTTAGTTTTTTTTCATATGGGCATTTCGACAACTTATGTCTCTTAAATGCAGATCAAATCATAATGCAAAAAATGTATTTGGAAATTCGTAATCAGAAATACGTGTGAAAGCTGATGGAGAAAAAATTACAAAAGGACCCAAAAAGAAAATCCCAAATCAGCAATGGACAGAGCTATGCAGAAAGGAGATACTCCTTAGTTTCACTGGTATTTCGATTTGCAACTTACTTAAATAACACAATACCGAAGTAACTGTACATTTTATTTCTGCATATGCACAAAAAAAAATCTTAAAAAAGACGAAAAAACTTTAACCAGCAAAAATATTTTTGGAATCGTATTTTGATAAAAGAAAATGGAGATGCCGATCGATAAGCCGTCAAATGTCAAACTGAATGTTGTTTTGACACTTTAAAGATTGAAAGAGTTTACCAAATTGGAAAAAAAGTCTTTCAGTCCTATAAAATTATCACATGGTGTCAGAAATGTCATTTTGCTGAACACTTCTTCAATTATATTAAATTATAGAAATACACCAACAGAAGCAGCACATTGTCATTTCTCTGAACATCATAGCAGCATCATGTATTTATTGGTTGAAACATGGTGGCCTTATATTGTAATTGCGGTATTTGGTATTTTGATAAATGTTTTATTTCTACGAGCAACAACAAAAGCGAAAGCTAACCATGTTCACATCGACACCAGTGTCACTGTAGCATGCTTCATAGCAACCATCATTGGAATTCAGCAGCTGGTTAAATGTATTATGAATGAAAACAAAGATTTCTTCACTGGGTATCTGATAGAAACGATTTTAGGTAAGTACACAGATTTTTGCTTGTAACATATATGTATGATGAGAAAATTTCAGACTACAGAAACGGAATAGACAAAAAAAGGGGGGGGTGGATCCCATAAACCGGTTTCAACCTAACGATGGATTCTGCAAGTGCTTGTACCAGGTCCGGCAGTCACAAGTTACTGTAGGTATTTACTTTTGCCCTTTGTCGTTTATTTGTTTTTTTTTATCGTGCAGTCCTTTAATGTATCGTTGCAGTAACTATATTTTTAATCCATTATAGGTGTTGCCTGTTATCCTATTTTTTTTTTTATTTAGAGAAACGTTTGTATTGATGTATTTGAGATTATATGAATCTAACACCGGTGAAAAGGCAAGATCAAGAAATCTCAGACACCCAAGGGTAAGATTTCAATATTTCTCTGACGAGGCTTGCCGAGTCAGAGAACCATTGAAATCTTACCCGAGGGTGTCTGAGATGTCTAAATCTTGCAGTTTCAACGGTGTTTGATTTATTTTCTCACTTTTGTAATCACTAACTACGATTTATTTACCACCAAGCTGTACTTGACATCCGACGTTCCTAAGCGACGTCAATGACGTCCGAATACGTTGATTGGCAATTTCTATCTTGTACCGGGGGGTACAAGACAAGGAAATCTCACACCGCTAAAAATAGGAACTGTTCTATCTCAAAAGTGAGAATATATGAATCTAGCACCGGTGAAAAGGTAAGATCAAGAAATCTCAGACAGCCAAGGGTAAGATTTAAATATTTCTCTGACGAGGCTTGACGAGTCAGAGAACCATTGAAATCTTACCCGAGGGTGTCTGAGATTTCTTAATCTTGCTTTTTCTACGGTGTTTGATTCATTTATCACTTTTGTTTATAAAAAACGCGTTTCGGCGCCGCCATGTAGTCCTGACCATCCGCCATTACTAAGCAGCTTACCATGACGTCCATGACGTCATAATATGCACGAGGCTGTCTCGCATGGGGTGGTGTGGGACTATATGAATCTAACACTGGTGAAAAGGCAAGATCAAGAAATCTCGGACATCCAAGGGTAAGATTTCAATATTTCTCTGACGAGGCTTGCCGAGTCAGAATCATTGAAATCTTACCCGAGGGTGTCTGAGATTTCTAAATCTTGCATTTTCAACGGTGTTTGATTTATTTTCTCACTTTTGTAATCATAATCTACAATTCATTCAACATCATGCCGTTCTTGTCATCCGTCGTTCCTAAGCGACGTCAATGACGTCAGAATACGTTGCTTGGTAAATTCTGTCTTGTACCGGGGGGTACAAGACAAGGAAATCTCACACCGCTAAAAATAGGAACTGTTCTGTCTCAAAATTGAGAAAATGTGAATCTAACACGGGTGGGTGTGCGAGACAAGGAAATCTCACACACCCAAGGGCAAGATTAAGGATGTCTCTGACGAGGCTTCGCCGAGTCAGAGACTAGCTAATCTTGCCCGAGGGTTGTGAGATTTACCTTGTCTCGCACACATACCCGTGTTTGATTTGTTTTCTCACCCTGCCAACACGAACGGGCAGTTGCTCATCATTGGACATCATGTTTCGCACTATCAAGCATAACGTTGGATTTCCGTTGACACTAAGTAATTCAAAACATAATACATTACACAATTATTTACTTGGCTTACTGTGGCTTTACATGTGTGTTTACTTATACACTAAAATCGTTGATCAGAAATTTGACTTTCCTGACTCTTGTTTACGTTCCTTTTTAAGACGTCATAAGATTCGAGCGGGATTTTTGAATGTTATGCATTACGTTATTTTCAGAAGTATTTGGCACATATAATAGTCGTCAAGACTTAAACACACAGTTTTATAAGTCGACATTGTGCTTATCTAAAAAGAAAAAACAAGAAAGCGAGTGCAATTTGAATATCAAGCGGACACAAAAACCGCGGGAAAAAGATCGTGTAGGTGTTCTGACCCAGGCGGGTGGGTGAGACGGAAAAATCTCACCCAGGCATTGGCTACATAGAAAGCACTACAAGCTAAAAATAGGAACTGACGTGTCTCAAAAGTGAGAAAGGTAGATTGTTGAAGGTCTCATTGTGATTTCAAAATGAAGAAGAATAATAAAAGTGTTGATTCTACCATGTATTTGTAGAGACTTTGTCTCATATGCATTTACTTCATATCCTTTCATAGTTTATTCTCTTATTTACGTCATTAAAAGTTGAAAAACTGTAAATTTTATTTAAAGCAATACAAATTACTTCAACCCTTTTACTAAATCTGTTCATTACAATATCTGAATAAAATGTGTGTTGGAATTTAATATTCAACAGTAAAGAAAAAAAATGTCTTTAAGTTCTTGAGTACTATAAATTTTTATATCTTTATCACTTTTACAACATTTTCATAACAAAAGTAATGAACTTAACCATATGTGCTTAAAATATGTTGCCGAACTTTAAGAAAGTAAGTGAGAACCGAACCGTCAATCTAAAAGCGAACAATCCAAGGACAATGGCAACACCAGAAACAAAAAAGGCAGAAAAAAACAAAGACACAACATGGGTACAGCACAGAAAAGAAAAATGAAGAAAATAGTAATTATGCAAAAGGGGCGGGGGGGGGGGNAAGAACTTCACAAATATATCCCTGGTGAAAATAACATTTTGCAATTTATCTCTCTTATTTCAACAGTAACCCCGAATTTTTTATATGTAAACTGTATAATGATTTAAAGACATGAAAAGTATGTACAAAATCTATAATAGATTTTTAAAGCTATCCTCTCATATTATCATTTTCCCTATCATTTCTTTGCAAAATCCTTAAATTTTCATTTTCAGTTTTCGCGCGTAAATGCACGATGACCCCCAACTTATATATACAGTTATGTTTCTATACAGATAATTTCACAAATTTTATAATACGAAAATAATACCTCGCAAACACTTTAAACCTGAGGACATTTGCCTTGATGTATAGCTCTTTTCTTTGATGATTTCGATTTCATTCATTGAGGCAAGGATGTATATTTAGAAGGATAAGCATCTCATGATAATCTGGAAATATATCGAGAGGCGTGAGATTTTGTCACTTTAGGACCCTTTCTTTGCAGTCTTATAACAACGGAAATATAATAGTCATGGTCACAAAAAATGTTCTGCGAGTACAGTAGATGTTAAACTTCAGGAAAATATTAAATTTATGAAATTCTGTGCGTTACTTTTAAAGTCTTTAGTTCAAAATCGTGGTGCATTTTTACCGATGAAAACCGGAAGTGGAAAAAAAATCAACGAAAATGTTTTGTATACAAATTTCAATCATATGTATGAAGAAACTACTTGCTGTAATGTAACGAAATTGACTCTACGGATGTAAAAATCATCAAGCTTTCAGAAAAATATAATTTTATTAATATCCATAAGCAACTTTTTAAGTAGATAGCTCGAAACTGAATGCATACCAAATGCTTCGCTATAAATTTTAAATTGCAACATTGATTGTGCAAGGATTTCCTATCCTTCTAAATATACGTCCTTGATTGAGGCCATACTAGTAGAAATCCGTGAATGAGGGTTACGAATGGCTCCCTTACTCAGAATGGAGCAATATAGAAATTTTAGGCAGAGCTATATTTACTGGAATCATTTGCCAAAAAAAAAGGTTGAAAAACATGATTGAGAACTATTTTATATAATAGTATTTTAAATCGTGAAAAATGTTTGACATTCATGTGATACTTGTCTTATACAATTATGGTCTTTTGTAGAGGTCTATTTAAACGATATCGAGCGTCAGACAATATAATTGATATTTGGAGGTCTATTTAAACCGATATCGACCGATACAAAAGACTGTTATTGTGTTATTATATAATAAAAACCGATACAAAAGACCGTAATTGTTTTATTATAAATTTAAAACCGATACAAAAGATCGTTATTGTTTTATTCTATAATTAAAAAGAAAATATACCTTACAATTAATCTGTTAAAATAAAATTCACCAATCTTCACGAAAGTTGAAAATTCTAAATCAAAAACAAAATTCAAGAGAACTAACTTTAAGTTTGTGTAAATATTACAAAAGTTGGCTAACTGAAGACTTATTTGCCTTTTTAGCTCACCTGGCTATGCCAGGCTGAGCTTTTGCCAGTACTTGGCGTCCGTCGTCCGTCCGTCCGTCCGTCCGTCGTAATTTTTTTTTTCAAAAATCTTCTCCTCTTAAACCACTGGGCCAATTTAATCCAAACTTGGCCTGGGTCATCACCAAGGTATGTAGTTTAAAAAATGTGTTCGGTTAGTCCGAGGACGAAACAACATGGCCGCTGTTACTAAAAATAAAAAATACCGGGGTAAATTGCTGTTTTTGGCAAATAACTCAAAAACCGTTGCAGATATAAAAATATGTCATGAGAAAATTGTTCAGAATGATGAGATCTATCTACCCTGCAATTTTGAAGAAAATCGGAAAGCCCGTCTCAGAGTTACTGTCCTTTTTTCTGTAAAATTTTCAAAATTTATGCATTTTTTATTTTTTATTTCAAAAACTGTAACAGATAGAGGTGAGGTGTAAATTGCAAAAATGTTCAGCACATCAAGATCTACATAATCTCAAATTTTGAAGAAAATCCAACTGCCTGTGTTGTAGTTGTTGACTCTTTTTCACAAAAACAAAACATAAAACAAAACAAAAACAAAAACCAAAAAAACAAAAACAAAAACAAAAAACAAACCAAAAAAAAAAAAAAACAAAAAAACAAAAAACAAACAAAAAAAAAATTAAAAAACAAAATTCAATGCCATATGGCTATGGGTTATTTCCCTTTAAATTCTGTTTTCAAATCTTCAAATCTTGTTTACTTTTCACTTTTAAGTTTTAGAGAAATTCCCTGCTATCGCTTTATTATAAATAATTATTTGTTACATAATCAAGAGCAAAAAAGTGTTTTTGTACATTTTTTTGTAAAAATACTTTCATAAACTATACTTATTTCACAAATTAATAATAATTGTATATAATTGTATATTGTGTCATGTAGTAAATTTTGATTGTCTACCATGCTAATATCTTTCCCAGATAAATCTTAACTTCAATGCCTGCATAACTTAATTACTGACCTGCATGGCTATGCCATGATGATCTTCCTGCCATCACTGTGTCAGTGGTCTGTCCATCGCAAACTTTTCATTCAAACATCTTCTTCTCTGAAACCGCTGGGCCAATTGGAACCAAACTTGGGCACAATGGTCCTTAGGTGGCCCTTTAAAAAAATGTCTGGCAAGTCCGTATCATATCCAAGATGGCCGCAAACAGACAACGCGGTTTAACATTGGACAGTATAGGAAAGCATTCAAAGATCATCTATGAAACCACTGCGCCAGTTGGAACCAAACTTGGTCATAATAGTCCTTCGGTGGTTCCCTTTCAAAATTTTGTCCGGCGAGTCTGCACGTCATCCAAGATGGCCGCCAGCGGGGAACTTTGTCCAAAATTGGACAATATTGCAAAAATCTTCTCCTGAAAATACTTGGCCAATTGGAACCAAACTTAGTCACAATGGTCCTTAGGTGGCCCCTTTTAAAAATGTGTTCAGCAAGTCCACATCATATCCTAGATGGCCGCCAGGAGGAACGTCTTTTTAACATTGGACCCCATAGGGAAACATATTCAAAGATTTTCTCCTCTGAAAGTACATGGCCAATTGGAATCATATTTAGACACAATGGTCCTTACTTGGCCCTCTTCATAAAATGTGTCAGGCATGTCTGCATAGCATTCAAGATGGCAGTCAGTGGGGAACATTGTTTAACCTTGGACCCATGGGAAATCATTTAAAGATCTCCTCTGAAAATACTATGCCAATTGGAACCAAAGTGAGGCACAATGATCCTTATATGGTCTTCTTCAAGAAAGGTGACAGTTGGTCTACGCCCTATCAAAAATAGCTGACAGTAGGGAACATAGCTTAATTTTGGATCATATAACATCAGCAAACTTCAAAATGAGACCCTTAAACAGTCAATAAACAAATTTCAAAATGAGAACCTTAAACGTTGTGATTATTTTGACTTATTGTGTCAGCCATGGCCCAGGTGAGCGATACAGTCTCTTAAGAGCCTCTTGTTTGGCATTTCGGTAATATTTGATTTCAAGTGACACCTCCCGACATCGACGTTGTACATAATGTACCGATTCAGAAATTCCGTAGTCGCGAAATATGTCTTGAACAATCAGCGACGTAGTAAATAATCACAACCCCAGAATAGGGCATGTAAGTCTCGTACAATTTTGGAACTTCCGGAATCAAAAATTGTACCCGGAAGTTACATTTTAAACAAAGATATATGACGTTTCAAACAATCCTCTTACGTCATGTTTTGGCGGGGAACGTTTTCGAATTGCCTGTTTATCGTTGATTCTGGTGAGTCACATGACGAGACTTACAGACCCTATGCCATACACACAATTTCTGAATTGGTTCATTGTGCACTGTGCTTATTGTAGGTGGTAAAGGGTTATTTTCATGTATCATGGGTTTCATTTTCATGGTTTCAGTGATTGATAAATGTCCTTATTTCAATGTGTTTCGTGCATGCAAGCCAAAGTCTTAAATGGACTTTTATATTTCCTCTTTTTTCTAGACCTTCATCCTTGATGTAACATTATTTATAATCCAAAATGCTAATAAGAAACAGATATGACAAACATGCATAACGTGAAAATATCATCTACATCTAATAAACGATTTTATCTCAACAATAAACTATATTACATGTAAAACCATAGGAACATATTTTCAGCATTTATTGCACAAAAGGACCATTTGAAATAAAAAAGAAATGCTTGACCTGTCTCGGTCTACCGATCTAATATACGGAAAGGTCATTTGAAATAAAAAAGTAATGACTGACCTGTCTCGGCCAACTGATCCAATATCCTTGATGTGAATAGGCCGCCAGGCCAAGAGAAGCAATTATAAGTTTGAAAAACTTTGACAAAAAACAAAACAAACAATTAGGACTGACCGATTTTGTACTGCTGCTCACTACTTGTATGTCTTCATCAATATATTCTCAACATTTCTATGGTTAATCACCCATCTGTAGCGCTAAAAGATTTAAAATGATGTTATAAATATGTTTGTCCGTGTCGGTTTTTTCTTCATGTTGAGTTCCGACCTGTATAATTTCGGACCGATGACGGAAACCGACATTCCGTAATTAATTAATGAAGTTAATTAGCTTAGTACATGCACAATTGCATATATGCCAATGAAATTTTAAAATGGCACAACAATCCAAACTTTTGGATATATGAAGCTTAGTCGTAGTATTTGTTGTTTCTGCAGCAACCTGGCTAACAAAAAGCGTCTCATTATTTTAGTAATATAGATTGGTCATGTGTTGGGTATTAGCATTCACATTTCGGTTTATGGTCTTACAAACATTCTGATTTGAACTGCATTAATAAAATACGAGTTGTCGAAATGGCCATATGCTGAAATTAAATTTACAGTGACCTTGGCATTGTGCTTTTCAAAACTCTTCAAAAGTCTGCTTTATCTGAGCATCTATCGTGTTATAACGTGAGACCCAATCCGTCAGTCCAAAGAGGAATAGTCCAAAGACCATGATGATATTTGGAATACAAAGAAACAAAAACATCACACATGTATTACTCTATTTAATTGACCTGACTCGTCAAGGCTCAATTATATCGAGATTATAGGGTTTGTAAGTCTCGTCATGTGACTCACGAGAATCAACGATAAACAGGCAATTCGAAAATGTTCCCCGCCAAAACATGACGTCAGAGGATTGTGATGTTCAAATTTTTGTTTGAAACGTCACATTTCTTTGTTTAAAATGTAGCTTCCGGGTACCATTTTTGATCCCGGAAGTTCCAAAATTCCAATCGACTTACAGGCCCTATTCGTGTTAAAATTACCTACAAGTCAGAGAAAATTAAGACACACCCAACCTGTTCAATAAATCTGAGTAATACCAAAAGAACAATGTGAACACATTTAGAATGAAATTTATCAATGTTTGTCCCTTGTTGTTTAGAATTGTCCTCCAATCGTGAATTTTTATTTTATATAATACCATCTATATGATTCTGCTATACGGTCTGTAACTCTCGTCATGTGACACCGAGAAATCACGATAAAATTCGAATTTGAAAACGTTTCACGCCAAAGTATGACGTTGTGGAATTATGACGTCTTTATTGTTTGCTTGAAACGTCATATTTTTCTGTTAAAAATGCAACTTCCGGGTACAAATTATGTACCCGGAAGTCCCAAAATTGGACGAGACTTACAGACACTATATATTCTGCAGTAAACTACCAAAATGAATATCCTTTTCTTATACATTTGTAACCTGATATATTTGCGATACAAGGCAATTTCGAATTAATTACACATATGAAGCGGAATCAATGGAACATCTACATGTCATAGGCAAGTTTCATCTAATTCACAATATTTAACCGTCTATTTGTAAAGGTTCCTTCTTATCGTTTTAGATGCAGTTGAATTTATGTTAGATGGGTCATTTGTGTGGATTCTCGTCGTTATTGATGCTGCATGTTGTCGAGTCCTTAAACGCATCCAAGAAACACGGAATCATGGCGTCGAATCATCAAAGGCTCATAAAAGTGTTCTAGTGACATTAGTACTGTCCCTTATGGTTTTTTCATCAACATTTGGAGTTTTGATCTACTACAGCAAAGCCGGTCAATCACAGATCATAAAGCATCTTATCCAGATTTTCCATATAGTTGGAAAGATCATTCCACTAACAGCAGTTACATGTCTACACATATTCATTCTTATTAAATCGTGTGTCCTTTTGCCGACAAAACGTCAAACAGACGAGAAAATCTACAGGCACTTACGTCAAAACATATTTTACTTAACATTCGGCCAGTTGTTTACGTTTGTCCTTCCCGGTATATTTGTTTACGGGGTAGAGTTTATGGCATTCAGTGTCAATTTATACAACGAATACCTTGCTTCTCTTCGCATAACTTACTGGATAGTTAAACATTTATTGGTCATTTTCAACCCAGTCAGTTTTGGCATGTTACTGTCTCCAAGAAGATATCTTTTATTTCCCCGCCTAAGATGTGATGACATGTTTGAGGGACATGCAGAGTCGACAGACGGAATATCTGTGGCTAATGCGTTGAGGATCAATGCGACTGGAAAAATAAGAACAGATGAATGTGAATATACAGTAGGAAACAATTTGCGATTCGACGAATAAATATATGTGCATTCAACAATCTTCTCCATCGACAGAGACCGCAATGCTTTTCTCACCAATACTGATGCCATCAAAAGAAAATGGAGTTGATTCAGCCAGCCTTGTTCTACAAAATTTGTCAGCAGACCAGGTGTTGCCCAAGACGAAATATTCTGACATGTTAAAAGAAGGACCTGAAAGAAAGGTTTCGTCCTGTAATCATGGCTTTACACTAGAGTCCGCTCCTACAATATCACTGATAAGTCGGAGTTATACACCATCGTCACTGATGACTAATGTTGATGAGCCAGAGCTTTTTGACTCAATGAGTCCAAACAATTCAATGAGCTGTTCCTTTTATTTTTGAAGCCGAAATAATTCAACGACAAGCCTTAGTTCGTATAACAGTATTGACACAATTTATATGTTCTGACACACGACGAGTTCGTATAGCTGAGATATCGGACATATTGGAATGAATCTCATCCGAACAATGTTTCAGTTTTAAAATGTTGTAATTTTAAGCTCAATTTCAATTTTGCTATCATATCAAGAAATGAATGTCATTTTTTTTTCTCATGAATGTTCATAGGGGAAATAATCACATAACAGGATGGTTTCTCAACAACGCTTAACTCGTCCAACTGCCTTTGTTACCGAGAAACACAGATTATGTTCTAAACCCGATACAAATTCTCCGATGTTTTCGATCTTGTTTTTCTTTTTGCCTTGGACAAAAAAAAAACATATTGGACTTTGGCTCTTGACAATTCTATCTGGTAATTTCAGTATGACGTTATTGGAGTCAAACATAACGCCAGTAGTGAATTTTCTGAGAAAAGTCTAATTTAATGTCCTTAGCTGATTTTGGCTTTACATTAAGATCATATTGGTTATTTGTTCTCTATCAGTTTTTAATCATCTTTGAGTTTATGGTCTTCCAAACGTTTAGATTTTATCTGCACTGATGAGACATAAGTTGTCGAAATGCGCATATGCAGAATTTAAATTCACAGTAACTTCGGTATTAAGTCATTTGATATAATTTAAGATTGATCATTTTTTATCTTGCATAGGAACCTCGGGCACGAGTTTAAAAACAACATAAAAAAGGTTTGTTGTTGACTTTAATTTCAGATTCGAAGTATTAATTTCTGCCCTGCAATTTGTTTCGTAATAACTTTTAAGTAAAATTTTGGGGACGATGTGGGAGAATTTGACTTACTTCGCCATTTTAAGAATAAATGAAAAAGGTTTCAATTTCAAAAAGAACCTATCAGTTCACTGTGATTCCCAATTTGATGCAACAAATATAAAAGGCAAATTAGGAATTAGAAGCTGACTTCTGGCCATGTTAGATCTATTACTGGTATTTAAAGGATGTTCACAAATTACCTTTCTTTTCATTATTTTTTCCGTATAACAAGAATAAAAATTAGATTTGAAATTGCAAGCAATAGCCAATGTCACCCCAGACTACCAATTCGATGATTCCATCTTATTCGCAGCGTCAAAATCTACCTCGAAATCAATTTTCTTTTAAACTGGACAACGTTGAAATTTTGACGTATTTTGGCGGCCATCTTGGAAATGGCGGCGATTAAAAAAAATAATATCGTGATATTGATCTAACTTCATGCCAAGTTTTATTAAATTACACCTAGCCATTTAAAAATAATCGATCGGACAAAAATCATTGGAAGAAGAAGAAGAAAAAGAATAATCAGAAGAAGCGTAGAATGACAACATATCACCCCGAAAAAGTCTGGGGTGACATAAATATAACTATATTCCTGCCATGGCACACGGGTTTTTAAGTTGCAAAGCTGAAAGCTCATTTCATTCTTTCTATAAACATTATTTCACAAGTTAGTTCAACTTTCTGTTCATGAACAATTATTTTCTCATATGTATTATAGAATGAAATAAATATGCTTATGAGAATATTTATTGTTTATTATTTCTTTTATAAAAGGTTAGTGATGTGTTTTTGTTATGATGACTAGTAATTAAATTTGAAAGTTTAATTATCAATTTTGTACCTGAAATTCTGCATTGTATTTTAGCAGAAGAACACAAATTACACCACGAAAAAGGAATCGACTTGGTAAGTCCCAAAAATTTTCGGTAACACCTTTTCCCAAATGCATCATCTTGCGTTATCTTATTGAGCTTTACCTTTACGTTCAATGAAAATGGATTGAATTTTATGGTTTGCTAAGCAAAAAGGACGAAAATTAGCCATTTAATTACAATTTCAATAACAAGACTAAATTGTTAAAATGTTTTGTGCCATTTGCATTATCGGTCAGTTACAGTGATCATCTCTTACATTTTTTGACAAAATATTGGTTATCTAGTCGTTATCTAGGATGTTATTGAAGAAAATTTCAAAATCTGATGTTGGCGATAAAAAAATTAATGACCTTTTGAGCACGCTTACATACCCCATGCCCAATCATAATGTATGCACCCAAAGACTGCCAATGGGGGTAATAACAAAATTACCGAACAGAATTGTCAAGAGCCAAAGTCAAAGAGGCAAAAGGACAAAACATGTTGTAGACCACTAATGTCCTGACTTGTTACATGCATTTCAAAATGGTGGGTTAAACCGGTTTTAAGACTCACGAAACCTCCCCATTCATTACTATAGTGTCTGGTAGCAACGCCACAGCAATTACTATTGAAGGTCATATAGATCATCCCAGTATTAATTAAAAAACCAATCTGGAATCACAGTTCGGACCGAAACTTTTCAACAGGGGTCTGATATTTATTGAAGAACCTTTTAATGATCGTGTGAGACGGATTTTTTTAAGCCTGGATTTTGTCTAATGTGAAAGTCTTTGTTCTAGCTCTTGCGTAACGATTCAATCGTGAAACATACACTCCGTAAGCAGCAGAAGTTGGAATATTATTCTCAATGTTAGGAAAAATAATTCTGAAACTAGATTTGCCATTGCAAGCAATAGCTGATGTCGCCCCAGACGTCCATGTTGATGATTCTATCTTGTTTGCAGCATCAAAATCAACCTAAAAAACCAATTCTTCCATTCAGTTCCTGTTTTAAAGAATCCTCAATATTTTTACGTAAAATGGCGGCCATCTTGAAAATGGCAGCCATTTTGAAAAATTTTGTTAGTGCATGCACATCTTCTCATGATGGTTCAACTTTGTGCCAAATATGAATGAATTCTGTCCAGGTATCCTTGAGAAAGTAGCCGGACAAAAATCATTGGAAAAAAATAAAAGAGAAAAGCAAAAACAATACGAGTGATAATGTGTTTGGATGCAAACACAGAAGTCCCCAAAACCAGAATTCATTCTTTATTGTACTTTGAAAGAACAATGACTCTTCAATGTAATCTTGAAGATTTCCTCTATGGTATGTAATTATTTCAAAATTTTATTTACACTGAAATACTTACAAGTTTAAATAAGTTGGGATCATGCTAGTTCGTAAATTCTTCTAAGAAAAATTCATATGTCTTTCCTTGAAGTTGCATCATTATGCATCATTATGTTCTTATTGTTAATTCATCGATAAACCAAGATTATAAGCTACATATATACGTTAAATGATACTTTAACGTCAAATAAAGTTTTTTGGCTGTGACCTTGACCTTTGACCTTGTCCTCATTTTGAAGGTCAAATCTTCCTGAACATTTTTATATTGGATGTTTCTTTGTATCTTCAGTGGTATTTGAGCTATAAGCAAAAGCCCCGAAATCAGACATTTAAAATCGGTTTTTGGCCCAAAGGCCCAAAACGGTTGGTCTAATGAGTTTGGACCCAATGTACCAAATGGAGAACTAAAAAAGATACACATTTTTGCCATTACATTTTATCAGCTATCTATTACGGTTTATGAGTTAATCCAATAATAAGGTCTAGGGTCAAAGTTCAAAGTGATCAATGACCTTTGACCTTGGCATTTTTGAATGTAACACATATCACCTAAGTTGAATTGAAAAGGTTTCAGGTTTCTATCTCTTACCGTTTCCGAGAAAAACATGTTTAAAGATATGACGAAATTTTCAAGGGGCATAACTCATGAAGGGTTGATCTTAGAGTTTCGGTCCAGAGGAAAGAAATGTCCGTCATGTCCTTACCATTATTTTTGTCATTACATACTATCATCTATCTTCTTAAGTTTATGAGTTAATTCAATAATAAGATTTGGGGTCAAAGGTCAAAATGACCAATGATGGTGGTCATTTTGAAAATTTAAATACCCGAATGCACCTCTTTGGGTGGAGATCTAACATCCTATGAAGTTTTGTTCAAATTGGGCAAGTGGTCTTTGAGAATTTGGTAGGACAAGATTATAGAAAGAAAAAGCGGAAAAATAATAATAATGAATAAGAAACGGTGCAATAACAAAAAGTCTCCAAACTTTGTTTGGGAGACTTAACTAGATTTGCAATTGCAAGCAACAGCTGATGTCGCCCCTGGCAGCCAATTCGATTATTCCTTTTTGTTCGCAGCGTCAAAATCTGCCTAGAAATCAATTTTCGTTGAAATCGGACAAAGTTGACATTTTGACGTATTTTGACGGCCATCTTGGAAATGCCGGCCATTTTGAAATTTTTTCTGTTGCGTGCCCATCTTCCTATGGTGATTCAACTTTATGCCAAATATGAATGAATTCTGTGAAGGCATCTTTGAGATTTTATGATTTTTATGGAAATTTGACAAATTCAAAACATTGACGTAACTTGGCAGCCATCTTGAAAATAGCAGCCATTTTGAAAATTTGTTTGGTGCAGACAAAAGTTCGTAAGGTGATCCAACTTTGTACCAAATATGAGTGAATTCTGTCCAGGCATCTCTGAGAATGAAGCCGGACAAAAATCATTGGAAGAAAGAAAGCGTAATAATAAGAATAATAATAATAGAGAAACAGACAAAAAACAATATGTCGTTCCGACTACGTCTGGGGCGACATAATTAAAATCGTCTCTTTTGTCTTTTTGTTTTTTAGTACCAAGATGACCATTTGGTCAAATTCGAGATGCAAGTCCAAAAAGATGTAGATCTAGTCATAATGCAAGCTGCATGCACTTCTTTGATATACAAAATGTATGCACAATCAACCTACAAAATAAAACTTTTTATTATTAATTTGATATTGTTTGAGAAATTTGATTAGTGGACAATTGATCAAATGACCCACTGTACTTTTAGAGATTGACTAGAAAACATTATTATCAAGTTATATCGCATGTTACTAAAATGGAAACGCATATCGCATGTTTCTATGAATGTTTATAATCTTGTTTAAATTAATTTATGTATTTTTCAAGAATCAATTATATGACACACTGTAATTGTATTATAGTGCCAATTAACTTTTTAGTATATTAATATCTGAAATCTTGAAGCTGATAATTTAGACAAAGGATAAAAAAATGACTTTTTCAGTGTTCATGTAAATTAATAATATAACAATTGTAGTCTGCGCATGAGGTCGATACCATGTTATATGGACCTGAAACAGAATATCGACCTCGGATTTCAGATATGCTTTTCCCAGGTCGATATAACAAAGTATCGACCTCATGCACAGACTATAATTGTATAATACCTTAAAAACTGTAGGGGGAGTTATTCTTAAAAAGTTTTTACTCTATAAGCAATTGTATGCATAAAAATGACAAATATCACCACTGTTTTTTATTGTCAAAAATTATAAAAATTCAAAAGCCAATCATATTGCACATCTTTAAAATGTGCAAAATTATCCTGCAAAATAAAAATCTTTATATCTTAAAACCGCATAAGGAATTTTATGGACAAGCAGTATGACGCATAAAAAGTTCATTTATATGTATTTATTGCAAATATGATGAAAAATCAAAATCATACTTAATTACGAACTGACTGACGGACCAGTCAAAAACTATATTTCCTTCGCGGCTTCGTTGCGTGGGGTATAATGACCATGGTAGAGATAGACCATTCTGTGCCTTTGTGACTGGAAATCTGCACACTTTCTCGCAAATTTTGTGACGCAACTTGCGAAGTTTCCTTATTTCTGCTATTATTTTTATGCTAGCCTATAACTAACCCGAGATTTTATTAGGGCAAAATATTAAAGGTATGATAGAACAATGGCATTAATAAAGGACAAAGTTTTTCTTTCATGACTTAAATGTTTAGGTGTAAATGTCCATTAGCTTAGGACACAGGATAAGTTTTTTGTGTTTGTCTATATATTGTAATAGTCTACTAGCTCAGAACACTAGTTGTTTTGTCGGGCAACGCATGGAAGTGACTGTAAGAGCTTTTTGCCAGTGTTATATGTTTGCTGACGATTCCGAATCCATTGGATAAAAAAAGACATGGATTAGGCATTTTTCGACATCTAGCAGTGAGTTCCGCTCAAACCGGTGCTAAGGATCAACTTGAAATTACTATGAACTCATTGTTGAAGGTATCATGGGGATTTTAGGATGAAGAACAACAATAAAAGCGTTATCTATTGCTTGGTAATTTTACCATGTATTTGTATACATACATATAAGCCATTAGCTGAAATCACTTTCCTTGCAACCCCCCCTCCACTTCCTATCTAGGTCGATTTTTTTTTTCAGTCCTCCTATATCCCCTCTTCAAAATAAAACATGTTGACACGATCATACCTGCACGCATAGACAGTATAGGGCCACTTTTATAGTAAACCACGAAAAAATCTTGTATTTTCGTTTTAACCAAAGTTTTATCTTTTATGCACCGTAATCAAAACACTTCTTGTTTTTGCTAACAATGTTTTAAGACAACTAACGTATCGCTAAGAACAATTAATTGGCAAATCTGCAGATATATCCTCCAGATTTGGCATATATAACGATTTAACAATGAACTTTTGACTAATCTGAAATGTTGAAAATTCCCATTTTTCAGAAATTTCAGACAAAATATTGAGTTTAAGTCAACAAATGGTTTTAAAATACAAAATCATGATATAATTTATGCAAAATTGTCATATACAACACACATTGTGCGTGTTCTTGTTATTTTTAAGCGAACATAGCCAAGAAATTGACCATTTTACAGTAAATTTGTCGGGGTAGGGGTAAGTTTTATTGAAGTATTATGTTTATATTACATAAGAATGTCCATTATTTGTAACAGTTGTAAAGCAAATATAATAAGTTTTCATTTGATACCTACTTTAAATGATATTTGTTTACTAAAAAGTAAAATTTAGACAAAAGAATGACAAAACTTAGTCAAAATCGGAAATATTCAAAGATTCATTTATTTGGTCTATTTGAAAATAAAACTTTAATTCATTAAAAATATGTTAACATTTTTGTAACGTGTTTTACACCGTGTACAACCGTTACCGCTAGGGGGTGTAGCTCAGCGGCATGAAGGAGAATATTTTTTCGCAGGAGGGAATACATTTCCCGGCAACTAAATTCACAGTAACTTCGGTAAGTTGTTATTTAATTTGTGGTCTTCTAATTTAATTTTAGTCTAAAAGATAAAGAGCATGAAAGTTTGTAAAAAGACGACAAAATGCTACATTGTGTATGAGTAGGAAAAAGAAGGGAAACGGGGAATGTGTCAAAGAGACAACGACCCAAAGGGGAGTGTCTGTTTCCACCCACATTTGATGCATTGTGTTTTGTTTAACACAGAGGCTCATAAAATGTATACAAGTCACAAACTGATGGTGTGGACAGATTTATTGAGTCGGTTCTATTACTTTAAACTTCCTTTTTCACTGGCGATTTGCACAGCCTGTTTTTTTTTTCTTCTTACTTCCCTCATTTATTTTGAACTAATTTTTTGGATACCTTGGATACAATTGAAAAGAAAATAAAACAAACAAATCAAACTTTTCCACCATTATTAATAGCCGATTGCATTTGGAACAAACTAAATTTCACTAGCTCAGGTTTTACCTGCCCTTTTTGGTTCACAAGCCCGATGGCCTTTTTTCACAGCTGTAACATGGCTTATAAATGAAAGAAAGAGAGCTGTAGCAAGTGCAGTACAGTAAGTAAACCCATACATGCCGATGAAGAGCCCTTTGCACAAATAATCTTACGATAAATTAAGTTGTAAGTTTTAACATTTCATATTGACTTACGATTAAAATTTGTCATAAGATTTTTTAATGAAAAGCAATGCTTTTTTTTCCATTCAGCCAGCCGACAAGAAGACGACGTTTACTTCCATGGACGGGACTATTTATAGTTTAAAAAAAAGGTACAAATGTAAAGCAACTGTTCGTGGATCGCAGCAAAACAAAATCATATTTGCCACAAAAATATACTCTAAAATTCTTTTTATTATAACGCACTTTTGTCAAGTTATCTTATAGTTTGAGTTACGCGAGTCGAAAATAGGACTAGATAAGCAAGTGCTTGTAACTGCGAAGTACATTTTATTGAAATACATTGTTTTTTTTTACGCATTTTAATTTATGAAACGCAAATTAATTTTTCTAAACGGAGGTTTCTAACAACATACAAATAACAAAAGTTTTGGTATCGTCCGCGAAAAAACTAGCTGAAAACAATACTTATGCGTACAAGGTATGATGGCAGCGACGGCGTTTGACCATTTTCATATGTATTTCTTTCCCCGCCATTGGCTCCGTTCTCATAACGTTTTCAACAAGGGAAGAAACCTACTGACCCGACAGTGTGGTTAACGTTTCCATTGTAGCAAGGGACAAAGCAGTAAAGTTCAAATACATTCATTAAAGTAGGTTAAAGCAGTTATCTGAGGGTATAACCCCCTTTTTGGACTCCGGACTTGGGCCTTAATTTCGGCGTACTTTGGACTTGACCACTCGAGTCCATGGACTCCACCGACTTAAAAGTCATAGCATTTCGGACTTGTACTTTAAAATTAAAAAAAAATAAAATAAAAAGTAGACTCTGGACTTCATCTCAAATTATAGGTTTACTCTGGACTTAAGGGGTGGGGTTATACTTCTTATTTGGGTACTTACCGAAGTGAAAATCTTATTAGTTTCCAAGGAAAATATTCACTGACCTTCCTTACCCTAATAAGAACCAAAACGGGTTGTCTGTTTGTCAGCTAGTAATGTCACAACTTTCAAAAAACAATTGTGTCAATATACAAGTGTTACTGAATTCGACTTGATGGCATCTGTAACAATAACCTGCATTTATTTGAATATTCAGTTCAATACGAACTCCAGGAATAAAAGCCGGTTATTTTTTATTTTTTCACCTTTGCATTACATGTTTTTATTTTGTCTTAATAAAAAAACTAGTGTGTATTTAAGGATCTCTCTACACAAATGTACAAGTACAGCCAAATGATTTTTATTATCAAAATGAATATTTCAAATACCGATGATATTCTTGGTGAAAAAAAATGAGTTTTGTCACACCTATAGTGTTATTTGTACATCAAAAGAACACCGCTGATTTCGATCTGCACGTGAGCCACAGGTGGGAGTATTGTGTCCCGGTTATAGTTAAACAGTAAATGGCTTAGAAATATATCATATTTGTTTTTATTTGAAAAATATAGTGCATATGAAGAACAATTTATGACACTTATTTGTTTCGATACCTGGTAACTTTGAAATATCTTTTAAAAATAATTGCAAAACATACGGTTTTGCGAATTTCGGATATTGTAGGTGAAATATCATTTATTATAAATGTTTAATAATTGTCTATATCATCGCTCAGGGTTATTCACAATTTTATTTCAAACTTAGCCAATTTAACATTAGTTTAACGGGGCTTGTCGACCGGAACTCACCAGTACACTAACGAACCTAGCGGCAAACACGATAGCTACAGATGGTGCAACAGTCCCATTACGCAGTCATACAATATTTCTAAATCGGTAAATGGAACAATCTTACACCTGTTAATGCTTCGATTCTGAAATAGCCGTGCTTAATATTTTTATAGAAGATCATATAGGCAACTTATATTAAATAAAATGACGAATAAGAATTTCTCTATATCAGTTTTTGTGTATTTCTGTGCAGTTTTCGGACATATTTTATTTCTAGTTTTAAACCCAAGACTGTCCTCTAAGAGCCGCTTCGAAGTTTCAAAACCTTTCTTAGACATGTTAGAATCGAAATAGATTATAGCAATATTGCATGGTCAGTTCTGACCATCGCTATCGCTCGGTATAAAATATCAACAAATATATGGTATTCGTATACCACCCGCTTGCAATAATCTATTTCTAAATTAATGCATTATTAATGAGCGATGTAATTTCCTCTTTAACAGAGTTAAATGTATATATGTCATTTTTCAATATCAAATTATTATATTTTGAAATTCCGTCAAAATAAATATATGACATTTTGTGTTTTCTATTGAAATAATCAGTGGAAAATAAAAATCATTTTGAAGCACTGGCTTACATGATATCTCTACGTGATGCCCTACATTTTTATATTTGACAATTTTGCCATTTAAACAGCAATATATGTGTGAACCACAACTATGTTGTGTGACGTTTTCAATCAAAGGTGATAATTACACTGAATTTTCATGAAAAAAGTGAAATCGATCAACGTGTACCGAGTACTCTTTTATTCGTTTTTGGTACTTTTTTCTTTGTCTTTTTGTTTGTTTAAAGTATTAAATGAAATGAAAAATAAGTGAAAGAATACTGAGGCCATATTGTTGAATTTCCTTGTAATACATGATGATCGTTATTTATACTGGAAGTCAAATGCACAACACGTTAATTGAAGCCAAGAAATAGACATGCCATTACGACAGTTTATTACAAAGAAAAGAATGAATTTATGAAATAAGCAATAAATAAATAAAAGACAAGGTGCAATAAGGAGCTTTTTTTTTGGTCCAAAATTTCAGAAGATTTCTAAGTTGCGCTTCAAGATTTTCCTTTTTTGAGCGTTTGAAAGTTGATGTCCCACTTATAGAAAAGAAAATAAAAATAATAGATAACAAAAAAAAAATCATGAGTCAAAATAGTTACAGTACTGACGTCCTTTTTGGGGAAGTATCCGATAGTAACTCAATTACAAACGAATAACAGTAAACACCTACAATGGCCGAAAACTGCAATGACATGCCACAACTCACAAGCAAACTGCACTAAAAAACACAACTGAAAGAAAAAAGACAGTCTTAAATAACGATAGGAACTCGGGATATAGCCGGACTTGATACAGGCACTGCAAAAGCCAGCGGTAGGGATAAACTTGTTTATGAGTACCTAAACCTCCCCATTCTCTATCCCGTTTTCCCATTTTAAAAAACATACGAAAAAAACCCAAAAAGGTACATCACTTACTCTTTCTCCACGATCTTGAAAAAGAAAAGAATATGACAAAACGTTATTTAGAAAGAGACTCAGTGTAAATATCAATTAATATTAAAAGGTTATAAATAATGGAAAGAAATGTTCATTCCAGTATTGATCACAAAATGAATCTTTAATCAGAGTTCTGACCGAGAATTTTCACAATGGACTGATGTCGAAGTTTCGTTGAAGCCTTGAACATGTTGAATAACAATAGATTTGCAATTGCGAGCAAACATTTATGTAACCCCGACAATCAATTCTTTCTCTCCATTTTATTGGCAGACTCGAAATCTACATAGAAATCATTTCTCGTTGAAATCGGACAAAGTTGAAAATTTTTACTTTTTTTTGCTGCTATTTTGAAATTTCTGTTCACCTAAATTCCATCCTCTCATCTCATTGAAAATCTGTATAAAATCTGAAAAAAATTCTGCAAAGCAGTCACTGAGATATTGAATCCTCAATTATAAGCATAAAATGGCGACCATCTAGGAAATGGCAGGCATATTGAAATTTTTTAAGCATATAGTGTATAACTTCAGATAATGGTCAAACCGTATACAAAGTCTACATCCGTTTTGTTCAGCAATTTCAAAGATTATTGGAAAAAGAATAATAAGCAGAATATTCCAGACGAAAATCTGTTAAAAACTTTTTAATGATCGTATGAGCCGAATTTTTTAAAGTTTTGATTAAGAACGCGGTCAAATAGACAAATATAACTATTTTGCAGTCTTCTTGTTTGTGACTGACGTGTTTATATTAAAAAAAACTTAAACTGAGTGTTGTCATATTAACTATCAGACCTACCTTGTCTCTGGCTAAAATAGTTGCTTTGATAACATGACAGAAGAGGCATGCATAGTATGAGATACTTGTTTATCGTGGCTTTTTGTCTCAGTCCTTAAAATTATCATTTGCGAACGTGCATGGTGTTTCACAGAGCTGTATATGTTAAACTGAATAAGAAAAATCGAATATAGAACTTTATTACGACCAGTGTCAAGTGAGCCCGTTAGGCCTGCTTGATGCGTTACGCCGTAATAAAGTCCGTATCAAAAACAAAATTTCCTTCATTTTTTTCGGTTTCACAAAATGATAAATATAACTCTATAATAAAACAAGGTAGAATACCGAGGAACAAATGATTGTTAAATACTAAAATGGAAGTCCAAGGACATGGCCAAAGCGAAAAAAAGGCAATGACATGAGACAGCTACAAATACGCAGAAAAAAAATCAGCATTCAAAACCAAGGCACTCATAGTGCGATCTCCCATAAAGCTGAGAGTGAAATAAGGTTCCTCGGAAGGGTACATGTAAGCATGACTTTCTGTATTAGGTTAGACTCTACTAAATGACCAATCAGCAGCTGGCATAGTCAAAAGTAGTACTTATGTGACTTTTACATTCAATATAACTGTCAATATTGACAATATCTGATTTTTAAAACGCTCAAATGTTCATGAAAAACTTCTGGATTGACCAGCATTTTGATTTAGTGTCCTTCCTTGCATGTGAAAAATACTGGGACCTCATTATTGAGTACATGCATGCCCAAGGATCTGACAGGCAAAATTGGCAATTTGCATACCCTAGTTTGGTTAGACGATAGAAATTTCTTATTTGACTTTAAAGTTTGGTCATTGTTTGGATATGTTACTTGGCAGACGTGCTGCTTTGAGGAAATCATATCGCCGCATAAAGTGAATTCAGGTAAATAAGAAAATTCACAAAACGTTATAATGGCCGTCTAAGGAAAATATTTAGTGGAGTCTGATCATTAATAATAATAAAACCACCGGTCCCACTGGCAATAATAAACTGAATAAACTGATATTTCTATTTTAGCACAGTTAATCTATTGTGATTTGCAATAATTTATACAGAATGTATTCTTCATTCAATGTATAACACATATGAACATGACAAATAGTACCAAAACATGACGTCGGTATATCAACCCGCACGTGACAGCTGTTCGGTGATACTGAGATTAGGGACCAACCATTTAACCTGAACGGGGGGTGGGGGTATGGTTTTTTTTCTGGACAGAATTTTTTTTTCGCACGAAGCACGAAAAAAATTATTTTTTTTTCACATGTATCAACGTTTTTCGCACGAAGCACGAAAAAAATTTTTTTTTTTTCACATGTATCAACATTTTTTTTCTTTTTTTTCAAAATTAACATTATTTTTTTTGGGCAGAAAGCCTCCTTCAGAAATTTTTTTATCATCATTCTGGCAGCCAAAATATTTGTTCACATAAAATCAGCTCCAAAATATTTTTTAGATAAAAACCAAAGCCCCCCCTTTTTTCAAGTTAAATGGTCGGTCCCTTAAGAAAAATATTATTTAAAGTGGTCATTAATTTTCGCAAATGGAATATTCCAATTGAAAGAACAAACATATAAAATGATATATTCGTCCTTCAATTAACCTCACGAATATAGCGAAAATTACAACTGCACCATTACACGTATACGGTATATAACTAAATACAATGTTGACTCTCATGGTCGCCAATTTTACATTCACGTGCATATCATAGTCTATTTTTAGAGTTGTATTTTTCAACTGCTAATAAAAAAAAGAATATCTGTAAGCTGAATTGCAAATTTATTCTTTTCATTTCAAACACAGACACAAAATTAAATAGTGGTATTTTAAGAAATGATAGATTTCCTTTTTTTCATTCTAAGATCAGAAAATAAAGACCTCGAATCTTAAGCATTTTTCTCTTTGTTTATATCTTCCATGAAGTTTCATATAATGCTTATTAACAAAAGACTGAAATTATTGTGAATATAGTTATTGCACATCAAATTAAAACATCTGGAGGGCCATAAAAACCAACAATTTGCAAAGATTCCATAGAGAACAAATAACCAGAAAGACATATATGAAAAGCCAAAATAAGCTAAGGACAGAGCTAGCTATGCATGATGAAAATGCACGTTAGTTTTCAATATTGCAAATGGTATTCGAGTAAGCAGCGAAGTACTGACTACTTGGTTGGTGATTACCCCAGGGGATTTACATGCGACCCGCAGTGGCATGCCAGTGGTAATAAATAACATATAACCGAAGTTAACTGTTAATTTCGTTTCTGCAAATGGCCATTTCGACAACTTATGTCTCTTCAGGGTAGATCAAATTAAAAAGTTTCGAAGATTACAAATCAAAAAATTTCCAGAGATCTAAGAGAAAACAAATAACCAAAAAGATCTAAAAGAAGGGTATAAGTTTTTAGCGGTAATTAAGTTTTGCAAATTGAATATTTTGTAAAGAACAAACATATACTGTAAACGTGGAAATTTTCGCGTGGGGTCATTTTCGCTATATTTGCGATCAACGAAAATCCGCGAAAATTTCCCCCACGCGAATAGTTTGATTTTGAAGTGACATACGTAAAAGGAACGACATTGTCGAAAATGAAAAGCCATGAGCTTGAAAATAACGCCCTTGCGAAATGTTTGTCAAACAAAATCGCGAAAATAACACCCCGCGAAAATTTCCACGTTTAATTTTAACGATCAAGGGACTTTAATTTGGCGAGTTTAATTTTCGTCCTTCGATAAACCTAGTGAATAATTTTGGAACATCGCAAAACTTACCTGCTGTACGGTATGTTTATACTATGTTTGAAGCATTCGGTCTCAATTTTATTGACTTCTAACGTTCATATACATATCCATGTCGATTTTTAGATTTGAATGTTTCTGTAACTGAGGCTTTATTTCAAATTTAATCCATTTCATTTCTATCACAGACACAAAATTAGACGGTGATATTATGAAAAGAATTTTTTAATTTAAAAAAGTAGAAAATATAGATCTGGATTCTTAATCTTTTTCTCTTGTTTTTTATCGCCCTTGAACTTACATATAATGCTAAGAAAAAAATTCCGAAAATACTGTGAATTTAGTTTTTTTTTCATATGGGCATTTCGACAACTTATGTCTCTTACATGCAGATCAAAGCATAATGCAAAAAATGTATTTGGAAATTCGTAATCAGAAATACGTGTGAAAGCTGATAGAGAAAAAATTACAAAAGGACCGAAGAAGAAAATCCCAAATCAGCAATGGACAGAGCTATGCAGAAAGGAGATACTCCTTAGTTTCACTGGTATTTCGATTTGCAACTTACTTAAATAACAAAATACCGAAGTTACAGTAAATTTTATTTCTGCATATGCACATTTCGACAACATAAAAAAAAATCTTAAAAAAGACGAAAAAACTTAAACCAGCAAAAATATTTTTGGAATCGTATTTTGATAAAAGAAATGGAGATGCCGATCGATAAGCCATCAAATGTCAACTGAATGTTGTTTTGACACTTTAAAGATTGAAAGAGTTTACCAAATTGAAAAAAAGTCTTCCAGTCCTATAAAATTATCACATGATGTCAGAAATGTCATTTTGCTTAACACTTCTTCAATTATATTAAATTATAGAAATACATCAACAGAAGCAGCACATTGTCATTTCTCTGAACATCATAGCAGCATCATGCATTTGTTGGTTGAAACATGGTGGCCTTACATTGTAATGGCGGTCATTGGTATCTTGATAAATATTTTATTCATACGTGCAACAACAAAAGCGCAAGCTAAACATGTTCTTTCCGACACCTGTGTCACCGTAGAATGCGTCATAGTAACCATCAATGGAGTCCAGCTGCTAGTTAGATGTATTATGAATGAAAACAAAGATGTCGTCACTGAATATCTGATGGAAATAATTTTAGGTAAGTATTCAGATTTTTGCTTGTAACATATGACGTGATAATTGCAGACTCAGAAACGGAACAGACATAGGGTAGGTTTTGGAACCCATAAACCGGTTAAACCCTAACGATGGATTCTGCAAGTGCCCGTGCCAAGCCCGGCTGTCACAAGTTCTTAAAGGTATTTACTTTTGCCATTTGTCGTTTATTTGTTTTTTTTTTCTTGTGCAGTCCTTTAGTGTATCGTAGCGGGTAACTGTATTTTTCAACCATTGTAGGATTTTCCCTTTGATCATTTTTTTTAATTTAGAGAAACGTTTATATTAATGTATTTGAGATAGGCAGATTGTTGAAGGCCTCATGCCGACTTCAAGATGAAGAACAACAATAGAAGTGCTTGGTTCTACCATGTATTTGTAGAGACTTTGTCTCATGTGCATTTACTCCATATCCTTTCATTGTTTATTTGCTTATTTACGCCACCTCAAAGTAGCCAAACTGTAAAGAAGCATGGCCATTAAGGGGTGAATTTTTTTGCTTTGTTGGGTCATTTTCAGAATATGCTAAAATGTTGTCGAAAATCTTTAAAGGCGGTCTCTGGTACGTGTACTTGTTAGAAATAAAATTAATATATGCAATACTTTTATGTTTTCTGACTTATTAGCAGTCGAACACGGCTGCAAATAACCTTTTATGTCAAATTCAGCTATTCGACAGTGTTTGAAATGATGGTAATTCTCAAAGGACAGCGAGAACCAAAACCATTTTTTTTTTGCTGCGAACGTATAAACATTTGCCCTTCCAAATGGCAATCAGTTTATTTTGGTTCTGGGTGTCCTATATAACGAATTCTAACAAAAACTACAAAAATTGTCAAAATCTGTTAAATTTACATACAAGTTGCAAGTTCAGTTGCTGAATCATTTATTTAAATGTACGAAAATGCATTTGAATTGATTTCGTTCTGATAGTACATGACAGATGACCTGTAAAAACAGTTTTCGAGAAGATTTATTGCATTCGCAAAATTAGTTTGATGAAGGAAATAAATTCACGGGTAAATGGCTATACTTCTTTTATCTAAAGCAATACAAATTGCTTCAACGCATTTAGTAAATCTTTTTCATAACATATCTGAATAAAATGTATGTTAGATTTTTAATATTCAACAGTACAACAGCATATCTCTTTTCTTTGATGATTTCGTTTTCATTAAGACCATATTGGTCATATGTTCAGTATTAGCTTTCAAATTTCGGTTTATGATCTTACAAACATTCTGATAAGAACTGCATTAATGAGACGCAAATTGTCGAAAAGGTCATATGCTGAAATTAAATTCACGGCAACTTTGGTATTGTGTTATTTAATGCAAAACAAAAATCTTCGAAACCATTATATATATCGTGTAATAACATGCGATTCGAACCGTCAGTCAAAAGAAGATTGGTTCAAAGACAGGGACGTCATCTGAAACGCAAAGAAACCAAAAATATCAATTAAGTATGGCACAACAATGAGGACACATTTAAAATCAAAAATATTATTTACTTAATTAAATATCTATAATCTGATTTGTTCCAATCGTGTCATGACATAAGATATTTTGCTGGGTCAACTGGTTAGCGTTTGGTGGCATAGGAAGGTCAACCGGTTAACAAGAAAATCTGATATAATTTAACAGGAACCACCCTAAATAGTGTGAATCCAGCGGTTTCTGTCCCTGAGATAGTAAGGTGACCCGGAAGCTTATTCGAGGTTGCCCTTAATTTCAAGGGGAGGGACACCGCTGGTTCACAAACTATCTAGTCTGATAGCTGTATATTATCATTCTTTGTCCCTTTTAGTTTAGAATTATCCTAGAATCGTAAATTTTGATTTGATATCACCAACTCTATCATTATGCTACATAATCTAGAATAAATCACCACAAGGAGTATCCTTTTTGTAATAAATGTGTAACTTAAGATTTTTGCAGCACATATCAATTTTGGATGTACTATATCCATAAAGCGAAATAAGATTCATCTAATTCACAATATTTCCATCGGTCTTTTAGTAATGGTTCCTTCTAATCTTCTTTTAGATGCAGTTGAATTTATGTTAGATGGATCATATGTATGGATACTTCTTATCATTGATGTTGGATGTTGTCGAGTCCTTAAAAGAATCCAACATTCACAGAATCATGACGTCGGATTAACAAAAGTTCATAAAGGTGTTCTAGTGACACTAGTACTGTCACTTATGGTTTTCTCATCAACGTACGGAGTTCTGATCTACTACAGCAAAGTCAATCAATCACAGATCATAAAGCCTCTAATGCAGATTTTCCATGCTTTTGGAAAGATTATTCCATTGTCAGGGGTTACTTTCCTACATATATTCATTCTTGCCAAATCATTTCTCTTCATGTCGACAAAACGTCAAACGAACGAGGAAATATATAGATATTTATATCAAAACATATTTTACTTAACCTTCAGCCAAATGGTTACGTTTGTCCTTCCTGGTCTATTTGTTTACGGGTTAGAGTTGTTGGAATTCAATATCATTGCATACAACGAACAACTTGCTTCTCTGCGTATAACTTACTGTATAATTAAACATTTATTGGTCATTTTTAACCCAGTCAGTTTTGGCATGTTGCTGTCTCCAAGAAGATATCTTGTATTTTCCTGTTTAAAATGTGATGACATGGTTGAAGCACCTGTAGAGTCGACCGAAGTAACATCTACGAATAATGCGATTCGAAAAAGTAAAACCGATGAATCTCAATATACAGTAGAAAAAACTACTGGCCGAAATATTTGCGATTCGACAAACAAATATGTGTGTTTTCCACAATGTTCTCCATCGACAGAGACAACAATGTTTTTCTCACCAATATTGATATCATCAAATGAAGATGCAGAAGATTCAGCTGACCTATTTACAGCCAACATTGTTCTACAAAATTTTACAGCAGACCAGATGTTGCCCAAGACGATATATTCTGACATGTTACAAGAAGGATCCGAAAGAAAGGCTTCAACTGGTAATTATGGCCATACGGTAGAGTCCACTCCTAAATTATCAATGATAAGTCCGAGTTATACACCATTTTCACTGATGACTGATGTTGATGAGCCAGAGCATTTTGATTTAATGAGTCCAAACAATTCATAGAGCAGTTCCTTGTATTTTGGAAGCCTGAGTTCGTTTGATAGTATTGACACAATCTTTATTTTCTGATACAAGATAAGTTCGTATAGCTGAGATTTTGGACAGTTCCATATTTTTGGAATTCATTTCATTCGAACAATGTTTCAGTTTTAAAATGATATATTCCTAAACTAAATTTCAATTTCGCTATTTTGATATATCAGTCATATTTAGAAATGAAAGTCAGTTTTTCTTATATTCTCATGAATATTCATTAGAAATTAATCACATGATAAGATGGTTTCCTGAACAACGCTTTACTGGTCCAGCTGACTTTGTTGCTGAGAAACACAGATTATGTGGTGAAACCGATACAAATTTTCTGATGATTTCCATCCGCTTTGTCTTTTAGCCTCTTGAACTTTGTCTATTGACAATTCTGTTCGGTAATTTTGTAATAACCTCCAATTTATATTTCTGTATTACGTTTGCAGAGTCAAAACATAACGCTAGTAGTGAATTTTCAGATCAAAGTCTAGTTCATTGACTTGATACATTTTAAAAGCGATGCATATTTAACTTCCATGGGAACTTCGAGTTTAAACAACATGATTAAAAACATGATTTTTGTTTTGGTTCCTTACATTTTTAACATTTTTTGAAATTCTGGTGGATTTCCATTGTTTAGATTCTAATGCTGCTGATAGGGAATTGGTTTCCGAAATAGAGTTAACATGTGGGTGGTCTCATGTTGCTTTACCTTATGTCTCTCGTAAAATTTGAATAAGGTTTGTTGTGGATCTTCTTTGAGATTTTAATTTCTGCCATGCAATTTGCTTTGTAAAAAATTTGGAAATAAAGTGACTTGTAAAATGAAATATTAATGTTATATATTTCAAAGGAATGAGGAACTTCGGAATTACCTCAGATGACAAAATCTGATTGGACTCAGGTGATTTATCACTGAATGTTCTGTCAAATATGTCCCGACATTTGATCTAAAACCAAGTTTTATGTAAATATAGCTGCTTTTTTCAATATTTTATCTATCAGTTGAATGTGAATCCCAATTCTGATGCAACAATCATAGCATGCAACTGAGCAAACTGATGCTGTTTTCTGGCTATGTTAGACCAAAAACTTTATTTTCAATATTTGTCCGTATGACTTTGATGTAAAGAAATAATATATATATATATATATATATTCCCCATGCTACACAGTGTTGGAGAACTTTAGTCTGATACTCATCATTAATTTTTATTTCACATCCTGAAGGTGATCTTTTATTTATATAAGGCTCGCATGATTTGGACACATTTTATGCTTTTGTTGTATGACTTAATGAGCTTTTAGAAAATTTTGCTTATTCCTGATACATTGTGTACCACATGGTTCAAATCTAACAAAATCGTTTCCATACATTTTTCTGCTATCTTATTATGATCAACTATGTAGGAAATATATCTCAACCCTGTCAAATTACCTTGATCATAAGTAAATGTGTACATTATATTCCCGACGTATGGTTCGAATATTCTGAACAAAAACATCATACGTATGACGTTTGACTCGGATCTCTAAAATAAGGCATCAGACTTATGGCGTTTGGTCAGATCTCGTTAATAAAACATCATACTAATTAGGATGAATAGGATCTTTTATCATCCATTATAATACTCGGGTTTTTCCACATAACATGATACTTTTGAAATTTGACTCAGGTTTTCTTAACAAAACATAATGCCTATGACTGTAATGTCGATCTTCTTGAAAAACAGCATTATTGTGACGTATGACAAGGATTTTTTTCTTAACAAAACATAGTTATGACGGGTGGCTTTTATTGTCATGTGAGGGGCATTTATTTTTAATCTATAAAAACAGTGTTTATAGTCGAGTAACTGGCCCAATATTTTTTAAAGTAGATGTTCCGATATCCATGACCAAAACAAGACGTAACGGTAGCTTTCTTTGACACCTAGCAGGTGAAATCCGCTCAATCCGATGATATTGTCGTCTAGTGGGTATGAGTGTTTTCATTATTGAAAGCATCTTGAGGCTTTAAAGATAGAGAAGAATACCAAAACCGTATTTCAAAGATGTTTGTTGACGATCCCGCGCCAATGACCAAAAAGACATTGCTCGACATTTGGCAATGCAATGAAATCCCCTCAAACTAGTGCTAGGGGCCGTCTTGGACTTAATGTGAGTTATGAGCACAGTTCATTGATTAATGTCTAATGGTGACGTCGAGATGAAGAAAAACAATAAAAGCGTTGTTCCTTTGAATGGTGATACCATGTAGTTGTAGTGACTTTGTCTCATGTGCATTTAACCATATCCTTTCACTGTATAATCCATTTACTTAACCTTACCACACATTTGTTATATGTACATTTTATAGTATATTCTCTCAATTATTATGCAGACATCATTAACACTCTGTAAATTAGCATTTTCTGTATGATATGTGTTGAAAAATTAAAAAAAAAATATGAAACAAGACAAAACATGGATTTTGTTTTGATTGTGGCGGGGATTGTTATTTTGTTTTCTCCCGATTTCTTCAAGTGATCTTAGCAAAATGGTGTTTTGAACTCATTCCATCTTTATCAGAATCTTCAGTCATTTGATTGCAAACGAATGTGTATTTATATTGAAGTATATATCCTGAATGCCCTAAAGAAAAATGTTTTGTAATGCATATTGGGGAATAAAATTAAATGACTCGGAATACCTCTTAAGGATGTATTCTTGTCATGTTTCAGTCTCGTTGAAATCTCGCTTGGAAAATGATTTTTAAATTATTTACAATTTATGTACAATAGCATTGAATTAAAAAAAAAATATATGTTTATCTTAAAATTGTGTTAAAAAATATTAATTTCTATCAAGTAGTTTCAGGGAAATCTCAAACTGAAGATTTTGCCCTAATTGGCTGTTGGATTCATGTGAATTTTTCACAAAATAATGGTTGGGTTAGAAAAAGCCATTTTATGATAAAATATGCACTAAGATTTATTTTTGCTTTTTGGAAAATAGTGTTATATATTTTTGGAATACGAAATCACAAAACAAATGAAGTTTAAACCATCGGCTGTTTTAAAAAATTTAGAAATTCTATATTTTTTGTGAAATGTGAAAATGCTGAAATTGCCCCGAAAAATCATGAAAATGGGAAAATACGTTCTTATATCAACATAAACATATGATTTTGAAGGGTTGAATTTGTTCATTCCTTTTATTTACAGCTTTTCAGAATATATGCGAAAAATTTAATACTCTTAGCTAGATTTTTTCCATGAAAATAGTCAAAAATGGGTAAAAATGCCTACACATGAGCAAAAGTGCTAAAATTGGTCACTCTCAAACATCTGTAGCAAAATAATTTGCACAGCAACCTATGGATTTTTCTTCATTTATTGAATTTATAGGATAAGAACATTGCAAAAATCAAGGTTTTAAAAAAAGTTTAATACTTTAAAATTTTGGCTCGTCACCAGAGTACAACCTTAAGTCAATATGCAGATGAATCGTCTTTTAACACAAGACGATGATCCAAAATCTCTTGAAAATGTTTTGTTTATACTTCATCGATTCTCTGAAGGTGCTGGATTGAAAGTAGATAAAAACAGAAGCATATGGTTTGGTACCAATTTGGGTTCTAGTGATGGTCTTTTACCTGGAAAAATATTTTGGAACAACTCAGGGAAATTTAAATTGTTTGGAATTAATATACATTTATATAGTAAGTTAGAACCGCACCGTCAGTCTAAAGCAAACAATCTAAGGACATTGACAAGATCGGAAAAACAAAGAAGCAAAGATATAACATGAGCGCGGCACAGAAAAGAAAAATGAAGACACACACATATACAAAAATAAATAACGCGGAGGACAGCCCCCCCCCCAAAAAAAAAAAACAAACAAAATAAAAAAACAAACAAACAAAAAACAAACAAAAAAAAAACAAACAAAAAACAAACAGAAAAAAAAACAAACAAAAAACAAACAAAAAAAACATGGGTTAGATGAGGTGCACCGGTAGAATAAGCATCTCCTGCCTCTTATAAAACACCCGCCGTGTTGAATATGTCAACTTCGTTAGTAAGTCAAATCCGGTAGAGAAAAACATTCTTTATCTTTAGTGGCAAAGAGAGAGAGAGATCTTGTCATCTGGGAAACTGATATCCCGTACAGGTCGACAAGATTGTGATGTCGATCGTAAAACTTCTGTAGTGATGACTTCAAGTTATGGGTAATATACCCTTACTTAAGTAGCCTGTTTGTAAGCAACCGAGCTCTATCAAGGTAGACACTGTATGGACCACAGGCCTTTGACTAGCGAATGAGTTGGGAGGTGTAACTTCCATATGTCGGTGCTTTTAGAATGTTGCTACAAAGAAAAGGGAAGTTGACTATTGGAAAAGTTAATTCATAGCGCTTGTCATACAGCCTAGTTTGTAGGGTACCTCTGTTGTCAATTTCAAGTTGAATACCAATAAACGAAGCCGATGTGGAAGTGTAGCTCCAAAAGAGCTTTAATTTCGAGCTCTTTTGGATACATAAGATGAGGAAAATCACCAAAGCGAGGGTTGTCTAGTGATAAAATATCATCTATATAACGGAAATTAAAGGACTGGACCAGTTTTTCTATCAATGTTTTGAAGAAGCCTTTCGATGAATTCAGACTCATATGAGTGGAGAAACAGATCTTCCAAATGAGGTGCAATGTTTGTGCCCATTGAAATTCCGATAGTCTGTTGAAAAACAAGTCCTCCAAATTGGACAAATATATTGTCGATCAGAAACTCTAACATTTTAATAACTTCTTCCTCTGTATATTTTTTATGTGATTCTGAGTCGTATTTCACAAAGTATGCTTGTTCTCTGCCTATAACAATGTACTTATATCTTTATTCGCCGTTCTTACGGGAGCAAGAAATCTTTCATCCGTGATTTCAGTTGTTCATGAGGAATGGTAGTATAAAACGTGGAGGAGTCAAAAGTTTTAATGCTGTTACAGTTTGATAATGATCTCGATTCTAAGATTTGAAGCAGATATTAAGAGATTTTTAATACCCCCTTCTTTTACACCACTTCTAGAAGAGCTAGTATCGAATAGTAACGTAGTATTTTTGAAGGCCCTCTTTTACGGCTGTTAAGATGGGAATAATAGCTTAGAAATATGTTTTGTAGAACATTTTGCAGATCAAGTGATGTACCGTTGTTTGTATAGGCATTTGTGTAATTCAGTACAAGGACGGGGGATCGGTGTCTTCATCTTTGTTGAAATCCCAACGGGAAGCAAAACAGATTTATGGTTTTGTAATATCTCCTCCTTAGAAAGAGAAGTTGCTGTGTAATTATTGATTACCCTGGGTATAACCAATGCCTAGTTTGTCTTAAACTATCGGTGTAATAATTTTTCAAGTGAAAATGATGTTATTTAGGGCCTTATCTGCCGGAACAAAGACAAATTTGTCATGAATTGAGGACAAGTATCTGGCAACATCGGCATTTTTGAAAATGGATAATGCATTAGTTCTCACTGACCATCGTAGCTGACTGATTCGTAAAAGAATCATTTACCTCGCAGCTTTAATCCACACCGAAAGAGAATCCAGGTCTTCATCGTGTTCACGTATAATTCATTTTCTAGCATAGTCCACTACGGCATCCATAAGGAGTTTAAAATTTTGCTCCGAGTTGACGGATCGTGGTTCACGGAATTTTGGTCACTTTGCAAGGATTTCACAGAGAGACGGGTTTTCGATGATATTGAAGTCTCCCGTTATAACGTGACCACAGGAACTACAATTGTAAGATGAATTTAAACATGAACATGAACAACTTGAGGTCGTCGGTGGTGAGGCTTTGCAATATGATAATAGTTTGTGCAATTTCATTACTGTCAACAATAAAACTTCTGCAGAGATTACATATAAAATATTGGATGTTTTGTTTTTGATACAAGAAAACTCATTCAAATTACCGATGATTCAAATTATTGGTGACATGCAGTGTCAAATTACCTATTAAGGTAATTACTGATTTTCCGGAGATTTAATTGATGTGCTTAAGATTATTGGCGTGCACACTTACAATGTCTTTTACACCACTTAATACTATTCTGTTTGCTATTGAAGTCATCAGTGTCAAATAAAAGTTTCTTTCGAGCACATTTGTATTTCACATTGTATTTCAACATGATGATAGAAGTACCAAACATAAAAGGCCCTATATTTTATACTGATAATTTTGCCAGTTATATATGTGTTGACAGCAACTGTCTTTTGTGACGTCATCAATTATCAGGTGATAAATAAACAGAATTTTCATAAAAATACGTGGGCAAAAATCGTGAACCGTGTACCTATTATTCTTAACGCTTTCAAAAATTATAAAATGAAACATATGTAAAACAGTGCTTCGGCCATATTTTTTTTCAAATATTATGAAATGAAAAATAAGTAAAACAGTGCTGAGGCCATATTCATAAGTTTTCTTTTTTTACATTTATATCATGTCATTTCATCCTTTCTGTAAACATCATTTCACAAGTTACCTGTAGTTAAACACACTGTACATGAACATTTATAGTCTGATATATGTTTAAAAATTAAAAAGCATGTTTATGAGAATATTTATTGCTTATTATCTTTTTTAATAAAAGGTTATTGATATGCTTTTGTTATGATGACTAGCAATTAATATGAACGTTTAATTTTTAATTTCTCGCCTGAAATGCTGCACTGAATAATACCAATAAAAAGAAAAAGAAATCGACGTGTTAAAGTCCCAGAAATTCTTACCATCGCTTTGGTGATACCTTTTTCCAAATGTTTCATCTCATTTTATTGATAAACGCGTTTCCTTTACGTTCAATGAAAATGGATTGAATTTTATGGTTTGCTTAGCAAAAAAGAATGAAAATAGCATTTGCCTACAATTTTAATAACAAGACTAAATTGTTAAAATCTTTTGTGACATTTTCATTGTTGGTCAGTCACAGGGATTACCTCAAAAATTTTTGACAAAATATAAAGCCATGGGCACCCCGCCACTTCCCAACCCCTTCAATTTTTTCAAGTCCGCTTACATCCCCTCTTTAAAATTAAAAATGTTAACACGATCATAACCTGCACGCACTGGTGGAACAGGGCCCATATTTAGACCCACCTACCGAAATTTTGGACAAATTTGTTTTTCGTTCAAGTTTTTCTTTGAGTTTCTTCAAAATGTTGACCAAACGCTTTCTCAGTTATAAAAACGAGGTATTAAATGGATGCTTATTGTATGAGCTTAACAAAAAAACTCAATTTTTTACAATTTTTATGCCCAGTACGCCCCTCTACCCCTATTAATATGGACGAAAATTTAGATATTTTCCTTGAAAAGTTTGATGGTCTATAGGACTCAAAGTGCATCTCGATTCCAAAGTCTGAAAATTGGTTTCGGTTTTTCAATCAATTTTCTTGAATATAAAACATGTTAATATAATATTAACATATTTCTAATGACCAAAGTTTTATTTTCAAATAGAACTAATAAATGGATCTTTAAATATTTCCGATTTTAACTAAGTTTTGTCATTCTTTTGTCTTATATTTCTTTTTTAGAAACAACTATCATTTAAAGTAGGTATCAAATGAAAGCTTATATAGATTTGCTTTACAACTATTTCAAATAATGGCCATTCTTATGTAATATAAACATCCTACTTCAATAAAACTTATCCCTATCCCAACAAATGAACTGTAAAATTCTCATTTTTTTGTCTATGTTCGCATAAAAATAATCAGATCAAGCAAAATGTGTGTTGTATATGACAATGTTGCATAAATCATATCATGATTACGTATTTTAATAGCAATTCGTTGACTTAAACTCAATATTTTGCCTGAAATTGATGAATGAAAAACTGGAATTTTGAACATTTCAGATTTGTCCGAAGTTCACTGTTAAATCGTTATATATGCTAAATCTGGAGGATTTATCTGTAAATATGCCAATTAATTGTTCTTAGCGATACATTAGTTGTCTTAAAACATTGGTAAGAAAAACAAGAAGTGTTTGATGTGACTCTAAATACCGAAAATATTACCCCTACCCCAAGAAATTTTCCTTAAAATTGTCACTTTTTTGTCCCTGTCAGCAAAAAATTAACCCAAACACGTAAAATATTTGATGAATATGACAATGTTGCTTGAATTACATCACAATTTGGTAATTTAACAGCCATTTGTTGACTTAAACTCAACATTGTGCCCGAAATTGTTGAAAAATCGGAATTTTCAACATTTCAAATTTGGCCAAAGTTTACTGTAAACTCGTTATATATGGTAAATCTGGTGGATATGTCTGCAGATATGCCAATTAATTGTTCTTAGCAATACATGAATTGTCTTAAACAGTGTTTAGAATATCAAGAAGTGTTTGATGTGACTATGCATACGGAGAATCTTACCCCTACCAAAAAAATTCTCTAAAATTGTCAATTTTTTGTCTATGTTCGCATTACAATAACCAGAACACGCAAAATGTGTGTTACATATGACAATGTTGCACGAATTACATCATGATTTGGTATTTTAACAGCCATTTGTTGACATAAACTCAATATTTGGCCCGAACTGATGAAAAATGGGAATTTTCAACATTTTAGATTTGTCCAACGTTCATTGTTTAATCGTAATATATGTTAAATCTGGAGGATTGATCTGCAGATATGTCATTTAATTGTTCAAAGCGATACATTGGTTGTCTGAAAACATTGTTTAGAAAAACGAATAGTGTTTAATGAGACTCTAAATACCGAAAATCTTACCCCTACCCAACAAATTTTCCCTATAATACTCATTTTTTTTTACTATATTTGCATAAAAATAACCCAAAACGCAAAATCTGCATTGTATATAACATTGTTGCATTATTTCAATCAATATTCGTCATTTCGGTATTTAGTTATTTAAGTCCCACATGTCAGCTTAAACTCAATATTTTGTCAGAATTAATGAAAAATGGGAATATTCAGCATTTCAGATATGTCCGTAGTTCATTGTTAAATCGTAATATATGTCAAATGGGAGGATAAATCTGCAGATATGCCATTTTATTGTTCTAAGGGATACATTAGTTGTCTTAAAACATAGTTCAGAAAAACAAGGAGTGTTTAATGTGACCTTGAATACCGAAAATCTTACCCCTACCCCGACAAATTATCCCTTGCAATTTTTTGTCTTTTTCCAAAACATGCAAAATCTACATTTAATATATCAATGTTGCATAAATTCTATCATGATTTGTCACTGTAATCCCCTATTGTCAGCTGAAACTCAATATTTTGTACAGAACTGATGAAAATGGGGATTTTTAACATTTCAGATTTGTCCAAAATTTACTTTTAAATAGTCATATGTGGCAAATCTAGAATATTTTTCTGCAGATATACCAATTCATAGTTCTATCCTATATATGAGTTATCCAAAAAACAAATGTTTAGAGGAACAAGGAGTGTTCAATGTGACTCAAAATACCGAAAATCTTCCCACAACCCCAATTAAATGTTGCTAAAACATCCCCAGAATATGCTTGTCTGTACATATATCATGTATATATGAACAACACATACCACAGTTTTACTTTCTTTTTAAAAAATGCATTCTATATATTGCAATATGCAATTTTAATGCCAAAATATGGGTAAAATTGTATGTTTTACGAATTTCGTGAAAAATGGGAATTTTCAGCATTTCGGAATTTTACAAAATTCAAAGTTAAATTGTTGTTTAACTGCCCATAAACCACGCACATGATTATATTTTTGATATATGGGAGTCTATGTGTATTTTGGTGTTTGAAATGATATGTTATTGGACCTTTATACAATGATTAAGTTTTTCAGGCTGAATAAAATGAAATAAACTAGTGTTGAGTATTTGTGGCAAGGGTTAATATGTTTATAATATATGAGACTCTAGTTAGTCTAAAATGTTTAAAAACATATTTACTTATGGCTTAGATGGAATGAAAGGATATTAAATTAAAATTTTTAAGTAAGATATCAATTTCATGAAGTATTTGCATCTCAGAAACAAAACAGCAGAAATTCTGAAAGACGTTAAATGGCCATTTTGCATACAATTTCGAGTAGAAGAGTCAAAGAGAGACCTCTTAAAAAGTTTATATCTACTTAAATGATCTTCTGCATGTCAGCGTTAGTGAAATACACACTACAATTCCAATAATAAATTATTATTTATTTATGGCCCGAACATTTCATATCATTTTTTTCGGGGGAGGGGTGCTAATTTTGACATTTCTGAACCTACAATACGTCTTCGTTGCGTGGGGTATAATGGCCATGGTGAACATAGACCATTCTGACAAGAAATGTCCTTTTTTTGCTGTCACATTTATACAAGCCTTGAACGAACCCGAGATTTCATTAGAGCAATATATTAAAGGAATGATAAAGCAATGCCATCATTCACGAAAGCACGAAGTGCATGAATAAATGACAAAGTTTTTCATTTATGACTTGAATGTTACATATAGAATTAGTTTTTTGTGTTTGTCTATATATTGTAAATACCCCTTACCTTAGGACACGGGATTAGCTTTTTGTGTTTCTCTTTATATTGTAATTGTCCACTAGCTTATAACACTAGTGTTTTTGTCGGGCGTCGTATGGCAATGATTGTAAGAGCTTTTTGCCAGTGTAATATATGCGTGTTGTTGATTCCCCATCCATGGAATAAATAAAGCCATGGATGAGGCATTTTTTCGATTTCTAGCAATTAATCCCGCTCAAACCGGTGCTCGGGACCGAGTTGAAATTACTTTGAACTCCTTGTTGGAGAGCTTATGGTGATTTCAAGATGAAGAACAACAATAAAAGCGTTGTTATCTACCATGTATTTGTAGAGACTTTGTCTCAAGTGCATTTTTTTTTCAATCACAATTATAGATAAATTGATTAAGTTTTTTCCAACAATAATGCATATTTTGCTAAATGGATCCCATTAATTTGTCCGTAAGAACTAGAAATCAAGGCAACATCAGAAACCACCAGATCTACATCTTTTTGGACTTACATCCCGAATTTGACAGAAATGGTCAACTCAGTACTAAAATTTACGACAAAAGGGACGATTTTATTTGGAAAATCATCAATTTCCCAAATATGGACAGTAACATTCGCGCTTCTATTCTTAGAAGCGTATGTTTCAAAGCTGATTCGTTACGAAAGAGCTAGCACAAATTACACAGACTTTCTCATTCGACATAGTTATCTCTGTGACCGCCTTATTAACCGAGGCTTTAAACAAATTCCTTCTCATACGATCACTAAAAAATTCTTTAAGATATCAGTCCCTTGTGAAAAAAATTGAAGTTTCGGTCTGAATTTTGATTCATGATTCTTTCTTTATTTTATAATGGGATGATCATTTCGTTTAACTGTTTACGACATTTAAATTGCAATTGCTGTTGAGTTGCTACCGGACACTATCACAATGGAAGGGGAGGTTTAGCTAGCCATTAAATCGGTTTAACCCACCATTTTTTTTAAATGTCTGTATCAAGTCAGGACCATTGTGGTCGACAATTTTGCCGATGGCTTCCACCTGATTTGTTATTTGTACCATTGACTTCGTCTCTTGACCACTCTGACCGGTAATTTTGTTGTTACCCCGATTTTCATATATTTTCTTAATAGTTGAATTTAAAACATAATAGTGAATGTATAAGTCAAAGTGATAAAATAGCAAACACTGTGCACGAAAATGAACCATAGAAATGCCTACTACGGGAAACAAAATAATTGCGAGAAACTATATATAAATCACAAAATTATACAAAAAGCAAACCAGATATGGAAACGTTAAGTCAACAATTACAATCGAGTTATTGGGAAACACCATTCAGGAGTACATGGCCAAAAAAATAACAAAGAAAAAAAATGGCAAAATGCTGACTTCAAGGTGAAGAACAACAATAAAAGCGTTGTTCCATTGCTTGTTTTATCAAGTATTTATAGAGACTTTGTCTCATGTGCATTTACTCCATACCCTTCATTGATTATTCATAGATATATAAATATGACCTTCATTCCATTTCTCAACTTAATGATTCGACCCTAGTCAATCTTATAGAGTTGATTCATTTTCCTTTGCTAGTAAAATATATGACGTCTGTATGTACTCGTACGACAACTATTCTGTGTATACATATTTCGACTATTTTTACTCAGGAGATTCTGCTTTTTTGTAGGGGTTCATACTGATAGTGCTTTAGTTTTGTTTCGTTCTTGTTAATTTTTGTTAATTGTTTTTTCTTTATGATGTTGTTTCAATTCGTCTTTGATATATTGGATTTTTGATTTTCTTAATTTTTCTTTCCTTATTTTTCCCTCGGTATTGGTTTGTCGGTGTTCTTCATGCAAAGCTCTGTCCTTAAGTGATTTTGGCTTTTCTTTCAGGTCCATCAGGTTATCTGTTCTATTTCAGTTTTTTTTATGCCACTGCTGGTGAACTGTTAGTCCTAAGGATATTCACCAACCCAGTAGCCAATGCTCCGTTGATGGCCAGAAAACCGACTTGCAATATCTAAATTTAAGAAAATCCTAAGGAGTATCTCACTCTTGCATAGCTCTGTCCTTAGCTAATTTTGGCTTTCCTTTTTAGGTCACATTATGTAATTTGTTCTCTATCAGCTTTTACACAAATTTGGGTTCAAGGAATTCCAAAATATCAACTGTTATTTTGGTGTTCTATCGTTTGCTACAACTTGGTCAATGTGTCTGATTGGTGGAAGATACGTCGTCCACTGTATAACCAGCCACTTTATACATTTTTTTGATGCTGGTAAGATAACCGATCATTTGACAGCCATCCTACACTAGACACGTTTCTTCCTCGCCTTAATGATAGGTCCAGGAGCCATTTTCGATATCTGATCTCTAAAGGTATTTTCATTCCTTTAATTTTGGTCTCAAATGTTTGGTTTTTGTCTGCACTGCAGAAGTATATGCTGCCGACATGACCATCTGCAGGCCTAAATTTATCAACAATCTCGGTAATATATTGTTTTATTGGTAATCAAAACTCGCTTCCCAGTTTGTCCGATCCACCAGTAATTTAAACGAAGAACTTGAAATTAATTTTTGCCGAACTGCAATAAAAGGTAAGGGAATATACACATATTATGTCAAACGTAGAAATATAAAAGTGCTTGTTGACAACCCCGCATCCATGAACGATTAGGCTCTAACCAGGAGCTAGGGGGCGTTTTGAACTTAAAACCAGTGCTAGGGGCTATCTTAAGGGTGTAGACCTGGGGAATCCTAAAATTTTCCACTCATTTAATTTTTTTTTAATATTTTCAGTATTTAAACTACTCATGTTCATGTCGACTTTAAGCAATATTCAACAATTTTTACCGTCCCGTTTTATGTCTAATGGTCATCAACGATACTTTGTTTCCTCTTATTATTTGGTCCGTTCAGGACTTGATTTTGGTGTGTAAAATTGGCTCTAATTAAATTTGTATTTGATTTAAAATTGTTTCAAAGGCAAAATTCTGTAGTTTAGACATGTATGAAAGTAAGCATGAATAATGATAGTAAATTTAAATAGTTTGAACTGAAAAACATGGGTGTTCTGACAAGTATAGGCTGAAAATTTTCCTCTATTTTGATCACTTTTAAACACTTCTTGTAAACAATTATGTCGTTTAA
>MJUU01071511.1:14554-27816 GCA_002080025.1 Modiolus philippinarum
GTTTGATATGCATTCACTTTTTGAGCTATCTACTTAAAAAGTTGTATATGGATGTTAATAAAATTATGTTTTCCTGAAAGCTGAATGATTTTTATATCTGTAGAGTCAATTTCATTACATTATATAGTGTATAGTTTCTTCAAAACTCACGGCTGAAATTTGTAATCAAAACATTTTCTTGATTTTTTTTTGTCACTTCCGGTTTTCATCGGTAAAAATGCACCACGTTTTGGAACTAAAGGAATGCACAGAACTTCACATATTCAAAATTTTCATAAAGGTTAACATCTATTGTAATCACAGAACAATTTTTGTGACCATCATTATTATATTTCCGTTGTTTTAATGCTTTATGAGATATTAAGTTTTAGAGATATCTTATAAACTTTGTAAGATATCTACTAAATGTTATAAGATATCTTATTCAGTAATGTTTATAAGATATCTCATAAAATATATAAGATATGTCATAAATTTTATAAGATATCTCATAAACTTTATAAGATATCTCATAAACTTTATAAGATATCTTATATATTTTAGAAGATATCTCATAATATTTTACGAAAGGATATGGAGTAAATGAACATGAGACCATAACACATATGTTTACTCCAAACATTATTTTATGAGATATCTTATAAACATTATTGAATAAGATATCTTATAAAGTTTAGTAGATATCTTACAAAGTTTATAAGATATCTCTAAAACTTAAGATATCTCATATCTTTTATCAGATATCTCATAAAATATTATCTGATAAAAGATATGAGATATCTTATAAACTTTATAAGATATCTCATATCTTTTATCAGATATCTTATATATTTTATGAGATATCTTATTAAAATTATTTTATGAGATATCTTATAAAAGATATGAGATATCTTATAAACTTTATAAGATATCTCATATCTTTTATAAGATATCTTATAATGCTAATGAGATATCTTTAAAACTTTATGAGATATCTTGAAAGAGGAATAAATGTTAATACGGCGTGCCATACTACCGACCCTAATATTGAAGAGTATGTTACCGGAAACACAGGTATTTTTTTTTTAGGCCTAAAATGCATCCCAGTGAATTATGTTACCTGATTTTACATTAAAATGCAAGTAAATGTAGAAGTAAAATAAGAGTTATGACCTGAAGACTATAAAAGGGATGTACAAATGTAGACAGATTAACAAGTCGTAGTTGCAGAGAATTATAAAATCAATTAAGAAAATATTAAAAAAGAAAAAGTTGAGATTTGGAATAAAAAATTATGTAAAATTGCATGGTTTGTCATCAAACTCTTGGTGCATTTGTGCCCAAAATCATTTCGAAAATATCTAATTGAAAATCTTGGAACAGTAGCATCAACAAAATATGTTATTCTTCTCGTTAACATGAGGAGTGTTAAAAGTTCTATCATGGTATTTTTAACAGTAGATACAAGATTATAGCGAGATTTGGTCATTGAAATCAAACTGTAACAATGTTAAAATTTTCCGTACTCGATACTTGGCCAAGATAGCAAGTTACATGTACCTTGGAGTAGAATTCATAGTTCGATTTGGGAGTCATACAGTACAGCCTAAAACTTACCATGATAAATCACTGTGATAGACATATCACTCTAAATTTTTAAATGAATATATCCTTTTTCCTGATTGATCTATCCACATAATTTCTTTTGCATATCAAGGAGGAGAATGCATCACTCTAAATGCAAAAGAAAGCATGTTGATAAATCAAACAGGAAATAAAATATACATATTTCACTAAGCAGAGTGATACGTCTATCACAGTGATTTATCACGGTAAGTCTCTGACTGTACTGTACATGCATTCACAGAAATGACCAAGAATTCAACCCGGGTTACCCGAGTTGGACGAATCAATGTAGGACATGTAGATTCCACAACAATCTTGATCAAAGATAACAACGAAGAACTTTATTGCTTAATTCTATCCCTGAATTACATTGTAGCTCCCTTTTCCCATAACTCTTCAAGAAACTTGATTGAAAATATGGTGCCAAAGGAGAACATACATGTACATGTACAAAAATGTAGTTTAACTTTAAATGCTACATTTGTTTATGCTCCATGTTGTATATACAGTCAGTTACATGGGAATGATAAAGGAAGATATGGAGTGCTTAAAAAGTATGTATTTGGCTACGCAGCAAAATTTATGTATCCTGGCTGTAACACTGACTGTATAATTTTGAATTTAGATCTACATTATTTTAATTCCATTTAAATCTGAAAAATGTTAGAAAACATGTTGTATTTTCCAAACTACAAATGTACTCAAACACCTAGTTTACATAAAACATTTAATTTATTACACTTCAATATACTTGTAGTTGCACTCTTACTCATTACAGAAACTCACGAGAAAGCACTGAAACGCGAGGCAGCAGGTGATTCCGAAAGTCCAGTTGATTTTCTTGACAACCATCATGATGTTGTTACTGTTCTTCTTACAAGTCATTTGCTGTCACCATTAGTACCAGAACATGAATATGTGATAAGTAATGATTACAACTACCAGCATGTATACTGTCCGTGTCTGTCAGCTTGTATGAATAGAATAAATTATGGACTTACCAGAATAGGTACAGTAATAAATACATTGTAATTTTGATTTTATAGCACAGTGTGTGACTTGTTCCATAATGAGATCAATCCACTGCGTTCATTTACAAGAGTGACTTTTATATCCATGATATCCATTCGATTAGTTAATGCTTTTTATTATATAACGTTTTTAATGAAAAACAGAAATTTTAAACATTGTTAAATGCAGATGATTTTTTTTTCATTTCTATGTACCATTTGTTTACTTGACAAGATATTGTTACGTCACCTCACTGTACGTCACCTCATACAGTGACAATAAATCATTGTTACGTCACCTTATACAGTGACAATAAATCATTGTTACGTCACCTCGTACAGTGACAATAAATCATTGTTACGTCACCTCGTACAGTGACAATAAATCATTGTTACGTCGCCTCGTACAGTGACAATAAATCATTGTTATGTCACCTCATACAGTGACAATAAATCATTGTTACGTCACCTCATACAGTGACAATAAATCATTGTTATGTCACCTCATATAGTGACAATAAATCATTGTTACGTCACCTCATACAGTGGCAATAAATCCTTTCTTTTCACATGTAACAATATGAGCTGAGAAAACTCTGTCAATCACCGCTATATCTATTTAATAATTATCAAACAATGTACTAGTATTTTGAGAGTATATGATTTGCTCCTAAAATTTCCATCTGTAGTATGGCAACTGATTCTATTTCACATTTTAATTCACAAGATAAAGGGAACCAAAAGAGACAATTCTGATTTTTTTAAGCCGAGTTGCAACAAAGTTGAACCCTGCTATTGGTTTGGTGATGCGGGAGAGCAGGCGTCAAAAATTGGTTTCCAGATGATAACTCAAAAAATTAACATCCAATTGGAATGAAAATTACATATTGTTGGGTACCAGGAGAGGAGGAACATTATTGATTTTGAAGAAAGTAGATCAAAGGTCAAGGTCACAGTGACCGAAAATAGAATGAAAATTTCATAAAAATTTGGTTTCCAGATGATAACTTGAAAACTTTACATCCAGTTGAAATGAAACTTTGATATATTGTAAGATACACGGAGGGGAGGAAGACTATTGACTTTGAAGGAGGTAGGTCAAAGGTCAAGGTCACAGTGACATAATAAAGACTGAAAATGTTTTGAAAAATTGGTTTCTGGATGATACTCTAAAAGTTTACATCTAATTTAAATGAATAAAGATATATGTTAGATACTAGATGGGGAAGGAACCCCATTAATTTTAGAGAAAGTAAGTCAAAGGTCAAGGTCACAGTGACTGAAAATACATGTAGGTTGAAACATTCATTAAAATTTGGTTTCTGGATGATTTCTCAAAAAGTTTACATCCAATTAGGATGAAACTTGGATCTATTGTTGAGCAGCAAGAGTGGAGGAACTCTATTGATTTTTGGGAAGATGACTCAAAGTTCAAGGTCACAGTGACTATGACTTAAATTTCCATAAAAATGTGGTTTCCGGATGATAACTCTTAAAGTTTACATCTAATTGAAATGAAACTTAGATATATTCTTAGATACTGGAAGGGGAGGATCCTTTATTTATTTTGGAGAAAGTAGGTCAAAGGTCAAGGTCACTGTGACTGAAATCATAAAAATTTGATTCTGGATTATACATCCAATTGAAATGAAACTTGGATCTTGGATATATTGTTTAGCAGCAAGAGGGGAGGAATTCTATCAATTATGGGAAGTTAGATAAATGCTCAATGTCACAATGACTGATAATCGATTGAAAATTTCTTAAAAATTTGGTTTCTGGATGATACACTCAAAACTTTTACGTCCAATTGTAATGAAACTTGAATATATTGTTGGGTACTAGGAGTAGAAGAACCGTATTGATTGTTGAGAGAGCAGATTGAAGGTCAATGTCACAATGAAAAAAAAAGGTTTAAAAAAATTCAGAAAAATTCAATTTCTGGAAGATAACTCAATAAGTTTCCACCCAATCACAGGGACTTGCTCCCGGTCTCGAAAAAAAAATGTTTACTATCCAACATGAATCTCGGAGAAAAAGTATTTTTTCTCCGAGATTCATGTTGGATAGTAAACTTTTTTTTTTCGAGACTGGGAGCAAGTCCCTTTGACCCAAATGAAATAAAACATGGATACTTTTTGAATTCTTAGAATTATGAATATTAGGTAGGAAAGAAAATAGATAGAAAATTTTAGAAATATTTAGGTCCTTGACAATTACTTTCAAAAGTCCACTAAACCTTGTCACATAATATACATGTATGAAGTTGCAACTTGGCTTGTGCACCCTAGTGCCATTTAGATTTTTTATTTATAGTCCAGTTTTGATGCAGCTAGTTATGCCTAGATCCTTTATGCCAGAGGGAGATTAAGTTAAAAAAACCTTTATCTGTCCATTCATACAGAATTTTGTTATGTTTCTCATCAACATTTCATAAAGTGTGGATGAAAAAGACAATTGAAAATTTAATGAAGGAAATGATTAAGGATATTGTACATATTGTATGAAAAGGTACATATTTGTACAGTCATTATAGGAATAAAAGTCATTTTTGAGGAGTTTATCGAAGTGTGAACGCGGCTGACTCACTCACAAACTAAATAAAGTCTGAAGGACTTTATGTAGAGTTTGTGAGTGAAAGGCCGCGTTTACACATCCATAAACTCCTCCAAAATTACTTTTTAGGGCCCCGCCATGAAATGGCGGCGCCCTATAGTAATCAGCCTGTCCATCCGTCTGTCTGTCTGTCTGTCCATCGGCGTTTTCTATGTCGTACGATAACTCAAGATTGCCTGCACAGATTTTTACGATTTTTGTACTCGAAGTTGAACATGACCACAGGAAGCTCCCTTTCTTTTTGAAGAAAATTGGAAAATTATTATTGGGGAAAAACTTAGTTTTTAAATGAACAAGTGCATATTTTGGGAATTAGCTCTATGTCTTATGATAACTTAAGATTGCCCTCAGGGATTTAAATGATTTGGATACTCAAGGTTGAACTTGACCAAAGGAAGCTCCCTTTCGTTTTTGAGGAAAATCGGAAAATGGTTTTTGGAAAAAAAACTTATATGAAAAAGTGCATATTTTGAGAATTAGCTCTATGTCATATGAAACTTTAGATTGCCTTCAGCATGTTCAGGGATTTTAATGGTTTTGATACTCAAGGTTGAAGTTGACCAAAGGAAGCTCCCTTTCTTTTTTTTTTTTAGGAAAATCGGAAAATGATTTTTGGGAAAAAACTTTGTTTTTATATGAAAAAGTGCATATTTTTAGAATTAGCTCTATGTCATATGATAACTTAAGATTGCCGCCAGGGATTTCCATGATTTTGATACTCAAGGTTGAACTTGACCAAAGGAAGCTCCCTCTCCCTTTTTTTAGGAAAATCGGAAAATGGTTTTTGGGAAAAAACTTTGTTTTTATATGAATAAGTGCATATTTTGAGAATTAGCTCTATGTCATATGATAACTTAAAATTGCCTTCAGGGATTTTAATTATTTTGATACTCAAGGTTGAACTTGACCTAAGGAAGCTCCCTTTCAATTTTGAGGAAAAATTTGAAAACAATTTTGAGGGAAAAAANTAGTATTTCGCTGAACTTGATTACTCTTTTATTTAGGGGCCAACTCCGACCTACCGTTGGGTGTGGGGTTTCCTCACCGTTCATTGAAGATCTTATGGTGGCTTTGAGTTGTTATTGCTCCCCTTAGGGTCGTTGTCTCTTTGACACATTCCCCGTTTCCCTTCTTTTTCTTATATTTTGAGAATTAGCTCTATGTTGTACAATAAATTGAGGTTGCCTTCAAAGATTTATATGATTTTGATACACAAGGTTGGTCTTGACCAAAGGAAGCTCCCTTTCGTTTTTGAGGAAAACCCAAATACATGTTTGGGGGTAAAGCATAGTTTTTATATAAAAAGCAGCATATTTTGAGAATAAGCTCTATGTTGTATGATAGCTTGAAATGACCTTCACAGATTTTTATAAGTTTTATTCACAGTGTTGAACTTGGTCAAAAGAAGGCCCCTAATGATTTTTAGGAGATTCATAAAACATTTTGGGGAAAATAACTTAGTTTATATTTGAAAAAATTCATTTTTTGAGGATTAACTCTTTCATATGATAACTTGAAATGACCTTCATATATTTTTTCAAAGTTTTGATTTGATCTGAACAGATGAGACGTAAGTTGTCAAAATGGCCATATACAGAAACTAAATTTACAATAACTTAGGATTTTGTTATTAATGTTTTATGATTTCCATGAAATTCAGCAAAGAGGTTTTTGGGACATGCAAGGGGGCGGGGTCCTTTCTGACTTTGTCACTATTCTAATATTTCTTATAATTCCAATCCTTTGAACTTTGAACAATGTTGTGACTGATTTTTTACGTCACCATATACTGCACTATTTAATGTTGTAGTGTATTAATGGGCAAGAAAAGTTTATCGAGAAATAACTTTTTTGCTCTTCATGACGTTGACCAATGGAATTGGACGTTGCATTTGCAATTGGAATTATATGCCATAGTAACAAACTTTCCACCAATCCCTATTTATGAGAGCATTGGATATGAAATTTTCAACGAGCACTTATTTCTTTATTACTTGATAAAAAGCATTTATTTAGTTACAGTACAGCCAGAGTCTTACTGTGATAAATCACTGTGATAGAGGTATCACTCTGCTTAGTGAAATGTGTACATTTTATTTCCTGTTTGATCTATCAATATGCTTTCTTTTGCATTTAGAGTGATGCATTCTACCGCTTGATATGCGAAAGAAATTATGTGGATAGATCAATCAGAAAAAAATATATCTTCATTTAAAATTTAGAGTGATATGTCTATTTTGAAGCCCCCTCCATAGGTTTTATGGTATGCTAGTTGTGTCATTAAATGTCAAAACTGCCAATCTGCCATGAGCATTTTCAAAAAGTTGGCAGGTTTGTAGGAAGATTTTAATGAACTCCATATTGTTGACATCACTGACTAGATGTCTGTATATTTGTTTATATCATTTATGCTTATCAGAAAACATAATAATTTTTTGAGAATTTTCAGCATTGTACTCTGTTACAGGTCATAAAGAAGTGTGGTATGGTATTCCAGATGTTGTCCTTTTTCCAAATTCTGTCACAGTCAAGCGTGAAGTATGTACCGGTAGAAAGAAAGCAAAAAAGAAGTATAAACTTCGAGATAAGGTTTTAGATGACATCCTTGAAGGGAAGAGATCACAGAAGGGACTTTTCTCAAAAGAAGTTACAAGTCAGATGATATCTCAGGCCATAACGTTTTCTTTGTATGTATCTAATTTGAAGAGAAGACAACCAGAACTGTACACCACAGATGTGACGATAATTCCGTCAATTCTTATAACACCTGAACATTACTCCATTTATATGTACGACTATGAACATGATGTTTTGTTAACAAGTAGTCCAAACTTATTAAAGGTGTGGGATGATTCTGGGTACCATTACAACAGGTCTGCAGTATTGCAATTGTGGATGGTATTAAACCATATGAAATGCTCGCCATTTTTACATCCCTCTCATCTTAATTATATCAAAGGGTCTTCAAATTTTGTGAATCTCTGTACATTGAATGGACGTAACCTTTCTGATGTTAAGCAACAAATTCATTTTAAATCTAGATTTTCACCAATAGAAGATCAGAAACAAAATGTACCAAAAATTGACTTGGATTGAGGCTTTGTTAATAAAACAAAACGGCACAAAAAGCATGATTTATAAATGCTAAAACATACTTATACCAGCATTGGCATCCTATGTCACAAAGTTTTACTCAATTATTTTCATAAAGTTTAAAGTAGATTTATGTGACACCATATATATGACACTGTTTAATTTAGAGCAGAAATCATGAAAGCATAAGCATTATGCATTTTTATGTGAAATAAGCAAGTACTGATGTTTACAAAGCTAAATCCTTACAACCAACATGCTGATTTATTTGCTTTTAATACGGTATTATATACAGTAAGAAAGGAAAGGACATGGCTAAGAATAGACTACTTTCTCTTCAAAAAGCGGACATTTGAAAAATTATTTCATGATTTTAATAAAACTTGACATGTGTAAAATGTAAATGTTTATAGACGTACTTTCACAAAATGAGAAATATTCTTTTCAGTGTGATGGGGAAAAGATAGAGAAAACACATGACTAGGTCGATGATGAAAAATCTTTTTAAATACAGTTGGATGTAATGCCCCTTTAATTCAATGACATTGGGTAATAGGTAAATGAAATCATCACTAAAAGTTCAAGATAAGATGTAGCACCAAAAAAAAACCATTAAAATTAGTTCTTTTTCTTCATGAAATCTGATGCAGAGTTAAGAATTGCAAAATTAAGGCTAAAACCTGTTGGCAAATCTTTTATTCAATATTTGGCAACCTTTTTGAAAAATTATTTCTTTTGAAACACCTTTATCAACTAAGTGTGCTTTGAATTAATAAAATGGGGTAAAAATTCAATTATTTTTAGCAATACTAGTTTTCATTGTAATGAAAATATATCCATGCCAAGGATTTTCAAACATTGAACAATTGCAAACAAAATTGTTCTATATAAAATTTCCTTGTAGAGGATTTTGAAACATTTATGCATATAACATTGTTTTATAGCATATTTTCATGTGGTGGATTTTGAAACATTGAACAATAAATTATTGCAAATAACATTGTTTTATCACATATTTTCATGCCGAGGATTTGAAACATTGAAAAATTGCAAATAACATTGTTTATCACGTATCTCCATGCGGAGGATTTCGAAACATTGAACAATTGCAAATTACATTGTTTTTTCACATATCTCCATGTGGAGGATTTTGAAACATTGAACTATAAATTATTGCAAATAATTGTTACATCGCCTATCTCAATGCGGAGAATTTTGAAACATTTAACAATAAATTATTGCAAGTAATTGTTACATTGCCTATCTCCATGTGGATGATTTTGAAACATTAAACAATAATTTATTGCAAATAATTGTTACATCTCCTATCTCCATGTGGAGGATTTTGAAACCTTGATCAATAAATTATTGCATATAACATTGTATTATTGCATATCTCCATGCGGAGGATTTTGAAATATTGGACAATTGCAAATAACATTTTTTTGTTGCCTCTTTATATTTTTATATCCCCGCCTTAAAAGGTCTGAGGTATAAAGGATTCATCTTGCCTGTCTGTCCATCTGTCTTCCGTCCGTCTGTCACTCTTTGGTTTCCGGATGATAACTTGAGTTTGCTTTGATAGAATGTTTTAATATTGGAATAATGTTTCTATTCATAAAATACAATGATTTAGACTGTGATCAGATTTTTTCGTTCCAAAGGTATTGCCCTTGATTTAGGCAAAATCTGTAAATTTTGTTGTTTCCGGATGATAACTTGAGTTTGCTTTGATGGAATGTTATAATATTTTGGAATAATGTTTCTATTCATAAAATACAAGTCAAGTTTGATTTTGACTGTAATTGGATTTTGTGTTTCCCTGGATTTAGGCAAAATTTGAAAACTTTATGGTTTCTGTATGATAATATCAAGTTGGATTTTGAAGGTGATCAGATTTTGTGCTCCAGAGTTATTGCTCTTGATTAAGGCAAAATGTGTAAATTTTATGATATCCGGATGAAGACATTTTGCATAGACATTTACTAGAATTGCCTGTGGGCAGGGGTATCTTTTGTGATCAGCAGATCACCTTTCTAGCTCACCTGGCCTAAAGGCCATATGGGCTTTGCCATCACTATGCGTCCGTCGTCTGGTGTCCGTCGTCCGGTGTCCGTCATCCGTACGTCTGTCTGTCAACAATTTCAAAAATCTTCTCCTCTGAAACTGCTGGGCTAAATGTAACCAAACTCCACTTGAATCATCACCAGGGTATGGCTTCTCAAAATTGTGTTCGATTAGTCGGATGGTCAAACAACATGGCCGCCATGGCTAAAAATAGAACATAGGGGTAAATTGCAGTTTTTGGCAAATAGTTCGAAATTGTTACAGATATCAAAAATCTGACATGTGGTAAAAGTGATTAGCATAGCAAGATCTACCTGCCCTGCAATTTTGATGAAAATCCGGAAACCTGTCTTGGAGCTATTGCCCTTCTTCCATAAATTTTTCAAAATTTGTGCATTTCTTATTTTTTATTTCAAAAAGTGTAACAGATAGAGGTCAAGTGTAATTGCAAAAAGGTTCAGCATATCAAGATCTACAAACCCTGAAATTTTGAAGAAAATCCAAAAATTTTTGTAGGAGTTATTGCCCTTTTTTCACGGAATTTTCAAAATTTTCATATTTTTGGTGCGTTATTTCCAAAACTATAGAAGATGAAGGTTAAGTGTAAATTGAAAAAAATGTTTCCATGCTGTGTGGATTTCAAAACTGGTGTTTAAAATTGTTTGTTGGCTGCCATTTGGTGGGAAAATTCAGCATTGTCCGATTTCAATGAAATTTGGTTTCCAAGTGAATATTGATGTAGTGACTTCAAAACGGGTGTTGAAAAGTTTTCGTTGACCGCCGTTTTCAAAATGGCCGCCAAAAAGGTGGGAAAATTCAACTTTGTCCTATTGCAATGAAATTTGGTTTCCAAAAAGGTATTGATGTCACAACTTCAAAACTGATGTTAAAAATTATTTGTTGACCCCCATTTTCAAAATGGCCACTAAAAAAGGTGGAAAAATTCAATAAAATATGGTATCCAAGTGGATATTGATGTTACTACTTCAAAACCAGTGTTGAAAATTGTTCGTTGACCTCCATTTTCAAAATGCAAAGGTGGGAATATTCAACAATGAAATTTGGTATCAAAATAGGTATTGATGTAGCAACTTTAAAACTGATCTTGAAAATTGTTCACTGACGGCCATTTTCAAAATGGCTGCCAAAAAAGCCAGGAAAATTCAACATTGTCCGATTTAAATGAAACTTGGTTTCCAAATAGTTATTGATGTCGCAACTTCAAAACTGATGTTAAAATTTGTTTGTTTACAGCCATTTTCAGAATGTCCGCCAAAAAAGGCGAGAAAATTCAACATTGTCCGATTTCAATGAAATTTGGTTTCCAAGTGAATATTGATGTTGCGACTTCAAAACCGGTGTTGAAAATTGTTAGTTGACTGCCATAATCAAATTGGACGCCATAAAAGGTGGGAAAATTCAACATTGTCTGATTTCAATGAAATTGTGTTTCCAAATAGATATTGATGTTCGGACTTCAAAACTGGAATTGAAAATTGTTTGTTGAGCGCCATTTTCAAAATGGCCACAAAAAGGTGGGAAAATTCAACATAGTCTGATTTCAATAAAATTTGGTTTCCAAATAGATATTGATGTTGTAATTTAAAAATATGGTGTTGAAAATTGTCTTTGACTGCCATTTACAAAAAGATGTCTCAACTTCAAAACTTGTATTGAAAGTGGTCCTTAGCAAGAATGTTTTTGTCAAAAAAAGGCGTTAAGCCCAACAAAGAAATATATATATATAGTAAAACATGATCAGACTTAAAATACAGATCGAACTACCAAAGTTTTAGGGAATGAAGTTCAACTGTATAACTTACATGTTAGCTTGATTGTGGCAACTGAAAGCAAGGTGAGCGATACAAGGCTCCTGGGAGCCTCTGGTTATAGTTATTGTCTCTGATCATTTCATGGAGTATGAGCTTCAGTTTTCAGAAGCATTCCATTCCTTTGGATGTTATTCATTCATACAGGCTAAAATATTTTTGCTCACAAGTCATATTCTTTTGATCATAGGTCATATAAATATTCGTAAAATAGACAATATTTAAATTTTTTGCAACTTTCAATTAAATTTTCATATATTTTAAGACAATTAATAAGTAGCTAATGGAAAAAATGACAGAAAACTAGAGCGATGACTGTTTCCCACCAAAACTTTGATGTCTTATATGTCATGGATTTCAAACTTTCAGATTACATGTAAGTTTATATGCTTAGGTCAATCAGTCCTCGGTAAATGGTACATCAATGCTATTTGCTATATTGACATGACAGTCTTTACCACCATTATATTTTGATGGTAAACTATTAGAGAATTCGTCTGTTCATAAACACCTTGGCATAATATTAAGCTCTGATGGAAAATGGAAAAATCATTTAAATGAAACTTATACTAAAGCTTGTAAAAGAATTAATATATTGAGATTAATGAAACATAAGTTAGATAGAAAATCTCTCGAAAAATTATTCATAGGTTTTATTAGACCAGTTTTGGAATATGGATCAATTATCTGGGATAATTGTGCACAAGAGGAATCTGACTTAATAGAAAGTATTCAATTAGAAGCAGCAAGAATTATTACTGGTCTTAGAAAGGGTACTTCTCACCAAATTTTATATAGGGAATTGGGATGGGTTTCACTTAAGGAGCGTCGAAGGATAAATAAATTAATTTTACTACACAAGATATTTAATGGCCAAACGCCTGAATATCTCTTAGATGAAGTTATTTCATTTGTAAATACAAATGAAAATTATAATCTAAGAAATGTTCGCACATTTGAGCCACCAATTTGTCGTACAAACTCTTATAAAAATAGTTTCTTTCCAAGTGTAATTAGTGAATGGAATAAGTTAGACATGTCA
>MJUU01071511.1:29537-46226 GCA_002080025.1 Modiolus philippinarum
AATGAAATTTGGTTTCCAAGTGAATATTGATGTTGCGACTTCAAAACCGGTGTTGAAAATTGTTAGTTGACTGCCATAATCAAATTGGACGCCATAAAAGGTGGGAAAATTCAACATTGTCTGATTTCAATGAAATTGTGTTTCCAAATAGATAAATTGATGTTCGGACTTCAAAACTGGAATTAAAAATTGTTTGTTGAGCGCCATTTTCAAAATGGCCACAAAAAGGTGGAAAAATTCAACATAGTCCAATTTCAATAAAATTTGGTTTCCAAATAGATATTGATGTTGTAATTTAAAAATATGGTGTTGAAAATTGTCTTTGACTGCCATTTACAAAATGATGTCTCAACTTCAAAACTTGTATTGAAAGTGGTCCTTAGCAAGAATGTTTTTGTAAAAAAAAGGCATTAAGCCCAACAAAGAAATATATATATATAGTAAAACATGATCAGACTTAAAATACAGATCGAACTATCAAAGTTTTAGGGAATGAAGTTCAACTGTATAACTTACATGTTAGCTTGATTGTGGCAACTGAAAGCAAGGTGAGCGATACAAGGCTCCTGGGAGCCTCTGGTTATAGTTATTGTCTCTGATCATTTCATGGAGTATGAGCTTCAGTTTTCAGAAGCATTCCATTCCTTTGGATGTTATTCATTCATACAGGCTAAAATATTTTTGCTCACAAGTCATATTCTTTTGATCATAGGTCATATAAATATTCATAAAATAGACAATATTTAAATTTTTTGCAACTTTCAATTAAATTTTCATATATTTTAAGACAATCAATAAGTAGCTAATGGAAAAATGACAGAAAACTAGAGGGATGACTGTTTCCCACCAAAACTTTGTTGTCTTATATGTCATGGATTTCAAACTTTCAGATTACATGTAAGTTTTTATGCTCTCAGTAAATGGTACATCAATGCTATTTGCTATATTGACATGACAGTCTTCTGTATGTCTTTTGTTTGTGAACTCAGTTTCATGATATATTGAACATGTTAAGTTTTTCTGATAAGCTCAGTTTATGAGTTGCTGTTAGTGGTAGCTGTGATATTTGGTATGTAAGTTGGTCTAGGGTATTACATGACAATTTATCATATTGCTATTGTCTCCTGAATTTTCTCAATATCCGTTAATTGATTATACAAGACTGGAGTTTGTCTCTTCTGCAAAGTTGATTCTGTAAAAAGATGTTCTGTGCAAGAGATGTATGCTCTCTTTTCATTTCAGGTAAAGTGTACTTGTTCTTGAGAGAATTTCTCATAGGGATACACTCTCATACTTTAAAATTTTGGCATCTTATATTTTAGCTCACCTGGCTATGCCAGGATGAGCTTGTGCCATCCCTTGGCGTCCTTTGTCCGTCCTTCAATCCGTCTTCCGTCTTTATACCCCCCGCAAACGAAGTTTGGGGGAGGGGTATATAGGAATTACCATGTCTGTCTGTCCGTCCATCCCCTGTCGTGTCTGGAGCATAACTTTTGTAACCTAGCACCTAGGATTATCAAACATAAGTCACTGTGGCCTTGACTTTGACCTTTGACCTATATGATAGAAAAACCATGTGCATTTCGTGTCCGGACCGGAGCAGAACTTTTGTGCCGTAGCACCTAGAATTATCAAATTTGGTGTGTAGATGCATCATGGGAAGGCGATGTGTCGCGTACCAAATTTAGATCACTGTGACCTTGACTTTGACCTTTGACCTTTATGATAGTAAAACCATGTGCATTTCTTGTCCGGAGCAGAACTTTTATACCGTAGCACATAGCATTATAAAACTTCGTGTGTGGATGCATCATTGGAAGGCGATGTGTCGCGTACCAAATTGAGGTCACTGTGACCTTGACTTTGACCTGTCACCTTTATGATAGTAAAACCATGTGCATTTTGTGCCCAGAGCTTGGTTAAATCGTCTTTTTATGCATCCTATCATATATTATTTAATGCATTACCCTTTATAAATAACATGCAACTTCATTCCTGACAGAATTTATTTCTGTTAGATTTACTTACCAATAAATTTGTGTATGAAGGTCAAAATTTCACAATGATATGCCTTGATACTCAAATGCAGATGCGGGGGGTATTAGTCTGGCTTTGCCGACAGCTCTAGTTATTTTTTTCATTCAAAGATCTTCTCCTCTGAAACCACTGGGCCAATTGGAACCAAACATGATCAAGATAGTCCTTGGGCGGTCCCCTTCAAATTATATGTCCAGCTTGTTAATACCTAATCAAAGATGGCTGCCAGCGGCGAATATTGGGACCCTATGCGAATGCATTTAAAGATCTCATCTGAAACCACTGGGCCAATTGGAATCAAGCTTGGTCACAATAGTCCTTCTGAAACCACTGAGCTAACTGGAACAAAACTTTCTAACAATAGTCCTTGTGTGGTCCACTTCGAAGGTTGTGGTTTTTATGGTCGTATCTTATCCAATATGGCCGCCAGCGGGGAGCATAGTTTAACATAGGGACCCTATGGGAAATGCGTTCAAAGATCTCCTTTGAAACAACTGGGCCAGTAGGAACCAAAGTTGGTCACAATAGTTTTTGGGTGGTCCCATTCAAATACTTTGTACGGCTTGTCCACAACTAAACCAAGATGGTCGCCAGCAGGGAACATAGTTCAACACAGGGACCCTATGTGAAATGCATTCAAAGATCTTTTCCTTTGAAACCACAGAGACAATTGGAACAATTTTTTTTTTCTTTGGGTGGTCCCGTCAAGTTTGTTATTTTTATGTTCCTATCTCATCCAATGGCTGACAGTCGGGAGTATAATTCAACATAGGGACCTTATGGGAAATACATTCAAAGATCTTCTATGAAACCACTTGGCTAATAAGATCCATTCTTTGTCACAATAGCCCTTTGGTGGTCTCTTTGAAGGTCGTCATTATTATGTTCCTTTCTCATCCAAGATGGCCACAAGCCGAGAACATAGTTTACAAAGGACCGTAAGAGATTGATGCATTTAGAAGTTTTCTCGGAAACCACAGCAACAATTTTCAGATTAGTATATGGTTGGCACTTTTAAAAACAGTTGTGTTGATATTATTCATAGATCTTTCAAGGTGAAAGCCAGTGACAACATAACATCAGAAGGCCATGGTCAAGATGAGCGATTCAGGCTTTTGAGAGCTTCTTGTTTGTAATTTAAAAATGTTAATCGGACCACATGTTTATGGTGCCCACGACTCGTTATTTTATTATTTCAAGTTTCACTATTGACTCGATGAGTGGCCTTTGGTTGTTTATATGTTGTGATTGACTTCTGTTGGTCTGTTTGCCGGGCAACGGATGACAACGATTGTAAGAAAGTATGCCAGTTAATTTTATGTTTGTTGACAATTCTGCTTCCATGACATCTAGCAATGAATTCCGCTCAAACCAGTGGTGGGGGCTGTCTTAAACTTAGTGCGAGGTTTGAGCAAAGCTCATTGTTGAATGCCTCTTGGTTACTTCAAGATGAAAAACAACAATAAAAAGCCCTTTCTTTATATCCTTTCAGTGAATATTTGCCCCGGTCTTCAATTTCATGGGCTAGTGAGCATGTCAAGTGTTTGTGCTAAGGTCACTTTCTCAGTAACTATACGAGGATTGTCCCAAAAGTATAAGGACAGGTAAGAATAAAATAAAAAAAAACAACTTCTCTTGTCTATCCTTTTCTGGTATTTGCGATCTGCAACAAAATCTACATACTAAATATATGTTACCCCGTAATTTTTCATTTGATATGGAAATAATGACTTCATATTTGAAACAGAGATAGGGACGCAGAGTTTGACAAAAAATACCTTGTAAAGTGCACATAAATGCCGTTTTTAAATTTGTCATGTTTTCTTTAAAAAAAATCCCACAAAAAATTTCCCGATAATTATACTATAACGTAGATAATAGTAATGACTTTACTTCTGCCAAATTTCAAAAATTAGACTCTTCGTATGACAGACATGTCGGGCTTCGAAGACCATGAATCCGGAACAGCATAACTGAAAGATGAAACGTTTTTGGCAAATGTTGAGCAGGGAGCTGTTATAAAGATTGCGTGAACATCGGAAAAACACCTATAAAAAGAAACGACCTTATTTAGCTGCTAATCAGACTATGTAATCCTACATCAGGACAATGCACCTGTGCATACATCGCAAAAAATTGAAGTAGAGATCGATTTACTTTGATTTCAGTGTTTCAAACACCCGCCTTATAGCCCAGACCTAGCACCAATAGACTTTGCCGTATATCCATACATCAAATCATTTCTCCGTGAGCAGAAGTTTGACGACTTACACGATCTTAGGTTTGCATTGATGAACATAATTTTACATATGAAATTGTGAACACTATGAGAAAATATTCGATGACTGGTTAAAAAGATGCACAAAATCTGTTGAGTTAAATGGAGACTATAACGAGAAAAATTAACGTTGACGTCATATTAACGTGTGTCGAAGCTCCGCTTGAAAGTTGATATAGTATTTTAAAATATTGGAAATATAAATCTGATGAAATTCTGGAAATTAACTCATTAAATCATGTAAGTATTTGTAGCCTTGTTTCATTATATTCTGACATATCTAAAGTTTTGTAAAGGATGGGTTGCAATAAGGCCGTTTTCCAGAATTTTGATATAATTTCTATATAACCTACAATATATGTAGTTTAAGATTGTACAATGAAATATCAAAACGCGCATTTTTTGTATCCCCTATCAACAAAGTGTAAGTCATGAAAATATTAGAAAATTCGAAGTCTACCTGGGAGTTTTAGTCATTTATTGCTGTATTGGCTTCCATACTATTCCTGATTCGCCAGACAAAGTTATTTTTCAAATTTTCATATTATATTCACTCTACTGTGACGTGAATCATCAAAAATCCATTTTTCAACAATATTTATATTGATCGTATTATGGCTGTAATGGCTGTTCATAGTTTTTTTTGTTCGTCAGTGATGGATATGTAGTATGCGAATATTCAACATAGATTTTTTTTTGTGATCTGTTTGTGTTTATAGATTCATTTTTGCATGATTATTAGACAATATGAGCTTTACTTGTGTTTTGAGCTGGGATTTTCGCCATCTTAGCTTGTCACTGTAGATTGGCAATATTAGACAAATCGTTTGTATTTTGCACTCATTTAACCTAGGCACAGGATGTGTATTGCTTTAGTTTCATTTACATAATTTTGATGTTAAACTTTTACTTATCTTATAAAATAAGAAGCTTCGTCTGCTGTTTTTATGCATTATCTCCCTTGTGAACTCTTCTTTGTCTACGGTCGCCATGAATACCATAACATCAGGAGATGATATGTTGCATTTTATTTTCGTTATTTGACGACTTTCCCCCACTTCGATTTTTTGCGATTTATAATGTGATGTACTACAACAGTTTCTTGATTTTTTCCCGAAAAAATCATTTCTGTTGCAATTAGTTTGAGGTCAAACCATAGAATGACTGGACTGAATAAGAAGCCGGAGATGTTTACTCTTCCGCTGCACCTGATCTCACCCGTTGTTTTTATTAGGTCCGTGTTTTGTCATCATTTTGTGTCGTTTTTTTTTCTTTTCTGTGTCGTACCCATATATTATGCTTTGTTCCTTGGTGTCTCCTATGTTGCCATTGTACTTGCATTATTCGTTTTTAGACAGACGGTTCGGTTCGGCTCCCACTTCTTCTATTCTGCGTAACATAAATAACAAAATAAAGAAGTTACTTTAAATTTCGTCTGAATTTTAATGCTTTGTCTTTCATTTTGTAATAAAGTACCCTTGAACAGTAAGAATTATGATGAAGAAAATATACAATGTCGGACTTTTGATACACCCCGCATTCGAACCTTGATTGTCATATTTATAATCTCGAGCAAACATGCCAATTGATAACACAGGATATTCAAACGCAGATCTTGACTGGACAACACCATGACTGTAGTTCCAGGTTGATGGCGATGCAAGATGTAAAAGATTCTTACTATCTGATAGTAGAATTTCTGGGTAGATGTATTCTGTGGTAAACGTGCCATGCATTTTTACTTTGTTGAAATACGTATTACTTTTCTTTTCGGGTGCTCCACACGTTTGCAGCGTTTCGTTTGTGCACCTTAAAAGCATACATACTTGGATATAGTACTGTCCCTCATGAGTATGCAGTCCATCGAATGCGCCAAATGCAAACGTTTCCATAGTATTATTACCTTTCTCATAAGTTAATGTACAACACAATTTTCCATAACACACTCTTGTTTTGCCACTTTTGCCGCGTATTGCTCGAAAATTATAAATATCTTTGAATACTGGCGCTTGAAAAACATCGTTAGCATCAAGTTGTGAGATTACCGTATCCGTCATTTTAGTATCTTGCATTTTTGTGCTTCCATCATTCCGAAGTATTGGAATGTCTCCAATGAGTAATTTACTAGTTTTCGCGTGTCTGTATGTGTAATTTAGATATCCAGACGGCGAGTATATGCCACTGCCGTGAAATCTCCTTTCGGGATATTGGATATTTGCCGAGAGGAAGTTTATATTTGTTCCCGCGGCAAAAGCTGAGTGGAATTGTACACCAGCGAGAACAGGAAGGGCATCCATCCAAGCTGTTGGGAAAACTATGTTTTTTACTCCATGGTCCCGCACCAATTCAATTGCAGGGTTTTCGAACAAGATATCAAAGCACACCATCGTTCCAAACTTTCCAAAAGGCGTATTAAATGATATTGCCGTTGGAACAGGTGGAAAATCGTAGTTGAATTCATAAAACAGGTTAATTTTATGATATCTCGAAATTAGAAATCCGGTAGAGTTATACACAACTAAAGTGTTGAATTGATAATGGCCATCCAGTGGACATGACTTATCACTGTCACGTGAACATGGCTGGTTATCTCCCATGTTTGCGACTATATATAAGTTATTGTTCCTAGCCATACAGCTTAAAAAATGTTGAATTTCGGTGTTATTGTATTTATGTTGGTCTTCACATGGATTCCATGTTTCTTTTTGGGGATCTGGGATGTATTCTAAATAAGATTCTATTCCCTTCCTGCTGTAAAATTCCTTTGGAATTCCGTATATTCCGTACTCTGGAAAGACTAGAATGTCTACTTTCTGAAAAATTAGAACATCGAGTATCAATTATAATAGGACATTATTCCTTTTATTATTCTTTTTATTTGTTTGCTTATTATTCTATAGGGAACGGGGTAGAAAAGGGGAGTATTCTGTAGCCATTATAAACACTGAAATGACATGGAGTAAATGCAGATGAGACAAAGTCTCTGCAAATACATTGTATAACCAAGCAAAGGAACAATTAACGCTTTTATTGTTGTTCTTCACCTTAAAGTCGCCATGAGGTCTTCAACAATGAACTTCACCCATACCTGATAGTAAGTTCAAAATGGCCCTAGCACCGGTTTGAGTGGAAATTTTTGCTAGATGTCGAACAACGCTTCATCCATGTCTCTTCTGGTCATGGGTTCGGGATCGTAAACAAACATAAGTGGTCTTACAATCTTCGACAAGAGCAGTAATATCTCAAGCTGGTGGACAATCGCAACATATAGGCAAACACAGGGTACTCATCAAGTCGATTGTAAGAAAAATTGGCATTATTTTAAAAAAAAAGTGAGTTGTTGGCACTATAAACGGATGCAAAATAAATAAGGGGACGACCATTTGATTCTGGGGGGGGGGTCTGGCAGATTTTGTAAATAAATATTCTGTCCCTGAAAAAGTTGGAAATAAATAATCTGGCCTGCACATCCAAGAAAATAAATAATCTGACCTTAGATTTATTGGTAAAATACGATTATGTTATTGAAAATAAAAATTACGCCGCAAAGCGGCGAAAAATCAATATTCTGGCCCGCAAAATTTTGAAAATAAATAATCTGGCTCGACCGAATTTGCCAGGCCCCCCTCAGAATCATATGGTCGTCCCCTAAAATGCCCAAAAATGAAAGCATGATAGTATATTAATACGAAAAGAACAAGTACACCATTACTGAAATACATAAAGAGCATACATCTCTTGCACGGGAAATCTTTATACAGACTCCACACTGCAGAAGAAACGAACCCCAGTCTAATAACACTAAACATCCTACTGCTGGGTTTTGCTAGTGCCTGTTCCAAGTCCCGGCTATTTCGTGTTCCTATCAGTGTTTACGTTTTTTCTTTCCTTTGTGTTTTTCTTGAGTTCCCTTGTGGATTGTCGCCCGTATATGTAATTTCCAGTCTAAGTGGGTGTTTCCTCTAATGTGTTCCATTTTAAATTTCGAGTTTGATCAGAGATGCCAGAAAGACTGCTGTAGTCGGATAATAATTTCAAGAAACTTACATTCTAGAGACAGTTGTAGAAAAAAAAACTTGCCACAATGTTAAAATATATCCTTTGTTGTTATATTTGGCTTTTCTGCTTCCTTGATGGACCATAGCTTAAAGTAACTTCGATTAAAATGACTAATTTTAACATTTGGCCTTGCTATACATCTTTTTTGAATCATCTAGTGTGAACTCATGCTCATATACTGAATGTAAATATGTATCGTGTGCGTTTTTGTCACATGTACATTCACTCCATATCCTTTCATTTTTCCTATATTGATTATGACAATGTACGATACTTAAACCATGTTGAAATAAACCTTTCAACTCTACTCATTAAAATATGTAGTGTTTTATCTGATCGAATATAGGTTGTGTGGCAAAACGTATAGGACAGTGGACATTCGATCACAAAACAATCACGACTTTGCGTTTTAATCCCGCATGTATCAAGGTTACAAGGACCTGTCCTGGCTTGCCCTCTAAAATGGTTTCCTACCTATAAGTACGGGCTTTTCCCCTTATTAGCGGAAAGTCATCGGTTTGAAAAAGCTGATGTTAATTCTTGATTTGATTACAAGTTCCCGACGTAAAATAAATTTTGTTTTTTATATATTTAGGATATTTTGATGATGAAGTCAATATCAAAAACAAACGTTCTACACTCCATATATAATATGCAATTCCGAGAATAATTAAAAATACCAAAAGTTTTAAGTAGGACATTGAGTTATATAATTGAAGCTCATTTTGACAGGTATAACTACATTGTAAGTTGACATGTAGTACAAATTTCCGGTGTTTGTGCATCTTGTACTCCAGATATTTTCTATATTAATAAAGCAAAATAAGTAGATTTAAACAGTTGTCGGAGATGGGGAACCAAATAAAAATGATGATAAAATCTAAAAACAATAAAGTTAGAAATGTCCCAAATATTCGGAGTTACCTGTTTTAGAAAGAGTGAATAAAAAATTGAAAAAAAATACCTCCTTTAAGTAGTGCCGCAACTTGTACTGAAAATCTAGCTTATTTTCGGTGTTTAATCAACCAGCATGACACACGGATAAATTATACCTAATATTGAAGAAAATGTTTTGACGCTTTGGTTTTGATTGGTCGTATACATGAAATATGGTGCAAAAGTTAAGAATTTAAGGTCATAGTTCAATTTTTCAAAAATTAACTTATTTGTATATTTCTAACATTTCAAAACATATCTCAAAATATTACCAAATCGTGACTGCTTTTATTATCATTGATTTTGTCTCTCAGATGTTTTATGATAGAAATTAGACAAAAATCAAGAACAACTAGATTCCCAATTGCAAGCAATAGCTGAATTCGCCCCAGACGTCCAAGTCGATGATTCCATCTTGTTTGTAGTGTAAAAATCTACCTAGAAATAAATTTTCGTTGAAATCGGACAATGTTGGAATTTTAACGTATTTTGGAGGCCATCTTGAATATGGCGGACATTTTGCAAAATTTTTTTGCATGAATTCCTTCCGCTCATCTTTTTAAGTATTAATACAAAATATGAACAAATTCTGCCATTCAGTTCCTGATTTATTGATTCCTCAATATTTTGACGTAAAATGGCAGCCATCTTGAAAATGGCAGTCATTTTGAAAATGTTTATTAGTGCATGCACATCTCCTCATGGTGGTTCAACTTTGTGCAAAGTATGAATGAATTCTGTCCAGGCATCTTTGAGAACGAAGCCGGACAAAAATCATTGGAAGAAAATAAAAGAGAAAAGCAATAACAATACTAGATTTGCAATTGCAGGCAATAGCTGATGTCGCCCCTGACAGCCAATTCGATGCGTCCATCTTGTTCGCAGCGAAATCAATTTTCGTTTAATTCGGACAAAGTTTAAATTTTGACGTATTTTGGCGGCCATCTTCGAAACGGCGGCCATTTTGAAAATTTTTGTCGGTCCATTCAAATCTCCTTATAGTGGTCCAACTTTGTGCTAAGTATAAATGAATTCTGTCCAGGCATCTTTGAGAAAAGAAGCGGACAAAAATCATTGGAAGAAAGAAAGAATAATAACTAGATTTGCAATTGACCATTTGCCAATTCAAACGGAATTCCCGAATTTGACCTCGCGTTTTACAAACTTGGACAAAGGGAATCAACTCTAGACCGGACAAACACGGTTAGTTTCCAACGTAAACTAACAAAAATGTAAAAATTATTTTCTCTTGACCTGTAAGGATTCCAAACTTCGACTTTGGTGAACTTTATCAAAATAATATGACCTTTTATGTGCCTGTTTGATTTGCTTTATATCCAAATAGATTTCATATACCAGAATGCTGATTTATAAGGGTTTCTTCGGTAAATGTGACAACCTGTCCGGTGTCACGTGACGTTGATTGAGTCAAAATTTTAAAGAACGGAACCGAAGTCGGTAATTGGCAAATCACCTATTGCAAGCAATAGCTGATGTCGCCCCTGACAGCCAATTCGATGATTCCAGTTTGTTCGCAGCATCAAAATCTGCCTAGAAATCAAATTTCGTTGATATCGGACAAAGTTAAAAATTTTTTTTACGTACTTCGGCAGCCATCTTGGAAGAGGCGGCCATGTTGAAAAAAATGTTTGCTTGCATACCCCCTCCAGATAGTAATCCAACTTTGTACCAATAAGAATGAATTGTGTCGAAGCATGATTGAGAAAATTAACATTTTTCTTAAAATTGGACGAATTTCGAATTTTTCGTATTTTGGTAGCCATCTTGAAAATGGCGGCTGCTTTGAAAAAATTTTTCCTCCCATGCACCCCTCAAGATAGTGATCCAACTTTGTACCAATTATGAATGATATCTGTCCAGGCATCATTGAGATATAAGCCGGACAAAAAGAGGTGGAAGAAAGAAAGAAAGCGTAATAATAATAAAAATTTATAACTGTATCAGGATGCTGATACAAAAGTCTCCAAAACGAACTCCCAAATCAAAAATCTTGGCTAAAAATCACTTCCACACATCGTAGGCAACCTGTCGGTTGAGTTTCATTCAATTCTGAGCACTTTCAATTTTCCCGACTTTTTTCTGTTTTCATGGCAACGGATGCCATTTTGAAGTCTTGAACATCAGAAACCAATTCCTCATGTCTTAAGTAACCTTCCTGTAAATTTTCATCCAACTCCAAGCACTTTGATTTTTCCGCCTTTTTTGCCGTTTCCATGGCAACGGGTGCCATTTTGAAGTCTTGGACACCGGAAACCCATTCCTCATGTCATAAACAATCTTCCTGTAAATTTATATCCAATTCCGAGCACTTTGATTTTCCCGCCTTTTTTGCCATTTTCATGGCAACCGGTGCTAATTTGAAGTCTTGGACACTGGAAACCTTTTCCCCATGTCCTAAGCAACCTTCCTGTAAATTTTGATCCAATTCCGAGCACTTTGATTTTCCCGCCTTTTTTGCCGTTTCCATGGCAACCGGTGCCATGTTGAAAATTCCAAGACCTGTTTACACTTCTTGGTATAGCGTTCCACCTTTCTATGAAGTTTGGTCAAGATTGGCCCAGTAGTCTCTGAGAAAATGGTCGGACAAATTTTTGGCGGAAAGAGAAGAAGAAGATCAAGAATAAAAAAAATAATAAAAAGAATTGAGTAAAAACAATAAGTCTCCCCAAACTTCGTTTGGGAGACTTAATAAGAATTGAGTAAAAACAGTAAGTCTCCCCAAGCTTCGTTTGGGAGACTTAATAATAATAATAATAATAATAACAAAGAAACGGACCAAAAACAATATGTCGTCCCGACTACGTCTGGGGCGACATACTAACCACTTCGCAATGTGAATTATGTTTTTTTCTCAAAAGAGGAAAATTTCCAGTTTTAGGGATTTCAGAGCAAAATTCATTGCCAAAAATAAGTAATAAAACAAAATTAAGTAATTTATATTCATTTAATGAGTACTTAGAAATTTTTAGACGACCTGAAATATGAATACTGACATTTGTGACAAAAGAATAGTCCAATGAAAATACCTTGCTAAAACAACCATCGAGAGTCATTTAAAAAAAAAACATTTTATCAAAAATTTTGTAAAGTGAAATAGATAACTCAAAACATATACACAGAGGTAATTGTCAGCAATTTGAAACTAGAAATAATGTGATCATTGCTCACCTAAATGATACCCCCGCCCAACATGGGATACCTGAACAACAAAGTTATTTTCTTTTACATGTTAAACCCCCAAAAATGGTAAAATCAAAATTTAAAGCAGGAGGTGCACCAAGGAATCATATGTAAATGATTCTCCATAGAGTTAAATCCATCCATTAGTTTAGGAGGGATTGCGAATAATATACCATTACCACCTTCATACAATGCATGGTAAAGTTTATGTTTGGCAATGGGACACCTAAAAATTGGTCAATCAAAGTTTAAAAAAGAAAGTGCACTATGCAATTCTCTGAAAGTTTCATAAAAATCCATTTATGGGGGGGGGTCATTTATTGTTGTCGGAAGGGCCACAGAAAGCATACTAATATCCCCTCAAAACATAGAATGCTAAAGTGCATGTTTGGCTATGGGAACCCCCTAAAATGGTCAGATCATAATCTGATCAAAATGTGCAGTGTGGCATTGTGTGATAAAGACTCTTTGAAAGTTTCATCAAATTCCAATAACTGGTTTGGGAGGAGTTGCAGACGATATACCAGTATCCCCATAAATGACAAATAATTGCGTTAACCATTGTATGGTTATTTGAACCCTATAAATTTCTCAGATCAAGATCTAAAATAGGAGGTACAATAATGTTTTATTGGACTAAAAGAAGGGTAATTAAACTTTCAATAGTTTCGAATTTCTTCTTTGATCGAGCACTGCTTTTCAATGTATCATTTTATTTTTGAAACTGATAATGATTTTTGAAGATTGAAATGTTAACATTTGTCCGGCATTTTTTTTTTAAATTATCTTCCTAATTATTTTTTGAAGATATTGATTATTTATCGAAAATTGGGGAATTCAGGAATCTCAGAGCACTGCAATTTCTATATTTCGTTTACACTCATGAATAAGCAGTATATTTATTGTAAGCACTTGTATTATACTTCACAAAAACATTCTGTCGTGCTAGGTTAGTCTATATGTTGTATAATTTAAAAATGTCGATGACTAGTTGTCCCTATCATATCCAGCGGGATTAATTTCTTTTTCAACATTTAACGAGACCAATTCAGATCAGTCATTTTTACTTTGCTTTGAACACCGCACCAGGTAACTAGCTACGAAAAGTATAATGTTTTGACCTGTTCGACAGTAATGTTCCTGCAATGAAAACAACTGAATTTCATGAAACTGTATAGCTACAAAGGAAATAACACATGGATGTGCATATTGACAGAGAACCCTTAAAAACCACTTTTCTGGAACCTTTTCACTATTTAAACTTGGAAATTTAATCAAGTAACCACTGAAGTAGTTCCTTTACGTCAATTTTCTCATACTGTGTATTTTTTATTTGCAATGGAAAGGTACATAGACACGTAGCAACCTTATATTCATTTCTTGTTATCCGTTCTTACCTACAATTCATCAATAACCTCGATACGTCCCCATGAAGTCTACATAACAGGATTTTATAAACATCTGCTTCGATGAAAGTATCATCCTTCTGGGGAAAATGATGTCATAACCAAAAGGTCGTATTCAGGAACAAATCCATCCTGTACAACTTAACACTATCTCTAGTTAAAGGTAAGTAAGTCAAACATAAGTCGAGAGACTTACATAATATTTGTCGACAATCTATTGCTGGTAACTATACTAATTGTCGATTGCAAACATTCTTGAAACCAGTAAACCAGTAAAAAATAAACATTATTATACTCCCACTTTTAAAAAAAGCTTGGAATTTAGTATTCATTTTGTCGGTCTTTGCTTTCGACCTTAATATTTGCAACTCATTTTAAACTGCAGATAAATCTGATGAAACCAATGGTAACCTCTATCTCATGATAACACAGTTCACCTTCTATTTTAGGTTGAGATCTTACCAATTTTTGGGGTTTCCCATAGCCAAGCATGGAAGTTTCAGTTATTGCTAAAAGGGGGTACTGGTATATGCCATCTACAACTCCTCCTAAACCAATGAGTAGAGTTTGATGACACTTTCAGAGAATCTTAGTCACATGATGCCATATTGCACCTCCTATTTAAGATCTTGAACTCAGCATTTTATAGGGTTCAAATATCCTTGCATTCCATTCATTCGTCATTAGAGGATACTGGTTTGTCGTCTGCAACTCCTTGGAATTTGGTGAAACTTTCAAAGATTCTTGATCAAATGATGCCACACTGCACCTTTTGATCTGACCATTTTTGGGGGTTTCCCACTTTGCCATTCTATGTTTTGAGGGGGTACTGGCCATGGTATGCTTTCTGCAACCCCTTCCTCATCAATAAATGGAATTAAATGAAACTTTCAGAGAGCCTTTATTGCGTCATGCCATCGTTCACTTTCTATTTTATTTCAATTTTGAGTGTTTCCCATAACCATATAAAGACTTTGCCATTCTTTGTTATAAGGGGTATCGATACGCTTTCCACAACTCCGCCTAAGCAAATATAGATAATTTGATGAAACTTACAGAGAATCTTTATCACATGCTGGTATAGTGCACTTTCTTTTCCAAATTTCGATTGATCAATTTTGGAGGTGCCCATTCCGAACCATAGACTTTACCATTTTTTTATTATTTTCATGCATTATCCGAAGGAGTTAATGAAATACTATCCGCAAGACTTCCTAAACTAATGGATGGATTAAATAAAACTCTTAGAGAACCTTTTACACATGATTCCTTCGTGCACCTCCTGTTTAAGATTTTGATTTTACCATTTTGGGGGGTTTAACATATCAAAAACATTGAATTTGCTTTTCATGTATTCCATGTGGGGCGGGGGTATCATTTGGGTGAGCTATGATCACATTATTTCTAGTAATTACTACTGTGTTTATATTTTAAACTATTTATGTCACTTTTATATTATTGTTTGCCAAATTTTTGATAAAATGGTTTTTAAGAAAATGACTCTCATTGACTGTTTTGACAAGGTATTTTCATTGGACAATATTTTTGTCACAAATGTCAGTATTCATATTTCAGGTCGTCAAAAAATTTATAAATACTCGTAAAATGAATGGAAATTACTTACTTTTGTTATATTACTTATATTTGGCAATGAATTTTACTTTGAAATCCCTTAAAGTGAAATTTTCTTCATTTGAGAAAAGGGACGTAATTCACACCTGATGTCACTTTCAGTTTCACTGGAGGTCACACTGTGAGTGCCTTTGTTCTGAATATTGTGGTTTCTGGTTCTGTGCTTTGTGTCTGTCTGGCGTCATTGTTTTTGTGTCTAACGTCATTGTTTTCTGTGTTCTCGTTTTTGCCCTGTCTTTGGACTTCGATTTTTGTGAATATCACCCCTTTGTTCCTTCGGTATTCTACTGCCGTTGTTTCACATTGTGAAGGGGTTATTATTCTTGATTTTTGCTTTTATTTCTGTCATAAAACACCTAAGAGACAAAATCCATGATAATTAAAGCAATCATTTGAGAATATTTTGAGATATGCCTTGAAATATTTGAAATATACACAAAAAAAGTAAATTTTGAACATTTGACCTTTGACCTTAGATTCGTAACATTTGCACCATATTTAACGTTTACGACCAGTAAAAACCAAATCGTCACATCATTTCCTTCAATATTAGGTAAAATTTAGCCGTGTGTCAGGGTGTATGATTTAAAATTTTAGACTCCAGGTTGCTGCTCTACCTTGACACGTGTCAAACTCGTGCTACAACTTCAAATATATGCCCTGTACCTATAACATCAAACGCCCAAAAAGACAAACTATATGTATATATAACTAAATGATGAGCTAATCGACAAAAAAATAAGCGATTCGTTACAAAAAAAAACATCCTTTAATCTAGGATATTTTGCTTTACATTTATCCCTGGGACATACTGTGCCGAGGCGATGGGTAATCCGCTATTCAAGCACACAGCGATGCACATGTCCTCCCTTAAATTGAATTAGAGCGGTGACCTGAAGGTCCTTCTCGCTGTAGCCAGGAAGACAGAAGTGATTGCCGACAGGGCACTGCCATCGTTTTTTTACAAAAAGTGTATGCTCAGCAAATCGATCACTTTATCTGTAGCTAATCTCACCAACATATGGTCTACCGTATAGCACAACTTGCAGTTGTTCACGTCGAAAATATTTTCTGTAAAACAGGTGAAACTGTTATATAATATTAACAAATTGTCTGGACCCTGGACTTCACATGTTTGTA